>CM047583.1:994678-1172877 GCA_026184515.1 Peronosclerospora sorghi | reverse complement strand
CGCCTCGCGCTTAACCACAGGGGTCTCTACCCCTACCACTGGAGTTAGCACAGGTAGCTCACCAGTCTCGCCTATAACGACGTGGTCGGAATCATTTCCGACGTGAAAAAGAGACGAACTACGGGTCTCTTTGCGTGAAAGCGCCTCGCGCTTAACCACAGGGGTCTCTACCCCTACTACTGGAGTTACCACAGGTAACTCACCAGTCTCGCCTATAACTGCATTGTCGGAATCATTTCCGACGTGCAAAAGAGCGAGCTACGGGTCTCCTTTCGTGGAAGCGCCTCGCGCTTAACCACAGGGTCTATACCCCTACCACTGGAGTTACCACAGGTAACTCACCAGTCTCGCCGTTCACGGCGTGGGGATTAACCGACGAAACCCCCTCGTTAAGGAACTCTTCCTTAACGCCATTGGGAATGATCATTTCAGACATCCCAATCTCTGGCATCTCACGCCAGAATCGCTTTTGCGATCGAGCAAAGGTGGGTTCATGACTCGCCAATGCTTCACCCGATCGCGGGTGCGTTGAGCCAATGGACTTAGAATTCCAGTCTATCCATGGCTCGTGGCGTTCCAGCCACTTCATGCCCAGAATGAGGTCATTCCTCGAGTCCAAATCCAGGACTAGGCAACGTTCTAAGCTGTCGAAGTATGCAAACTTCAGCTTAAGGTCAATCGAGACCTTGGGTACAGAAACATGTACGCCCGTCGCAAGACGACCGTGACAACGTCAAGAGAACGTGCCTCTAGGGCCTCGGCATACAGCCAACTCTTCACAACAGAAGCCCGTCTGACATAATTGTCAGACGCTCCAGAGTCTATCAAGACTCTCCAAGGCTTATCAAAGCCTTTTACGTCCGCAAGGACTACCAGCAAAGCTGGCTGGTACACCAAATCGGTGCTTGAAAGCACCGCTTCCCTCGGGGCTTTGTGCTGTCGTCCCCTACCCTGGGGCGTAACAGCACTGAGGGGTCCCCCAGTAGGGCGCCCCGCACCTACTGGGAGCCGTCGTTTCCCGACGGATTGGACAAGGGCTTTTTCCCCACCTCTGGTCCCTTGTAGCGAGTGTATCGCTGGGGATTTTTCGGACATCTCTTCCTCAGATGATCCATGCTCCCGCACAGGAAGCATCTCAGCAGCCCACGCCGCTGCAACATAGCCAAGAGCTCCGCCTCGAAGCTCTGTGAAAAGAGTCCGAATGACTCTTAGCGGGAGGTTTCTCCTCCATTTCGACCTGACTCAGGTCCATGGGTTCGGGACCCACCTTAGAGGAACGGAAGTTCCTATAGGCGTTGAACTCCATCTTGAATGCCTCTTCCAGGGATTCGGGTCGGCATCGGAACAATTCCGAACGTGCTGGCCCTTATCTCAGGCCTCCCATGAAGACGGGGATGGACACATCGTCCGAATACGCTTTCGCGTACATCCCTGCCAACAGGGTCTTAAGCTCCTGGATATAAACCTCCAGGTACTTAGTGCCTTGACGGCACCTCAGGAACGCCAGCTGATTCTGGAAACCAGATAAGGCGTTTCGTACATGTCCATAAGCTTCTGCTTAAGGACCTTCATGTTGGAAACACGTCCTTGACTGATTCCGAGCATGTAAACGCCCATGTACGGGCTTTGCCCGTAAGATGGGTCAATTCAAGTCCCACTTGCAAGTGATTAGCGGTCATGTTCGCTGTGGCGAAGGCCGTTTCGACCTCTCGCAACCAAACATAAAGGTTGCCACCCTTCTCTCCGGTGAACTCCTTTATCTTAAACGATAATGGAGGGCGAACCCCCGTGGAATGACCTCCACCACAACTCGCCTCATGAGCGATGAGGACATTCACCCTTGCCTTTACGGCCTCAAGGCCTTGCTCCACTAGGAGATTCATACTTTCTTCCCCCGTCAAGGCTAACAGCTTTTTAAAGGCTTCCTGCTGGACGAGAGTCACACTATCCCAATCGTCCTGATTCATCCTTTGCAGAGGATGTCTAGTCTACCAACACAGGTGTTGGATTGACTACAAGTGCTACCAGATGTAGCCGGTGGGTATACGCACGGTGCGGCTAGAGCACAGAAGAAGGCTTCCCTTAAAGCGGCGTTCGCCGCTACTTAGCCGATACGCCCTTATTAAGGGCTTAGTAGGAGAGAGCTCTCCTACTCGGGGCCAAGATTCCCGGGTTAGTTTACTCTAGCCTGTACTAGTGCCTTAACGGCAAGGCTCCCTTACAAAGGGTGTAGCTAAGGGGAGGGCTCCCCTTACGCTACGGCACTCACTACACGCACGACCGGTCGAGGTCGTGCGTCTGTACTAAGGAGTGGAAAGTAAACTGAATATATTTAATATGTAATTATTTAAACTAATATAAACTACATGTAACACTAAGTAGAATATTCCTAATTCGTACCTAGCTAAAATGTAGTGTACACACCTGTGTACTGACACGTGGATGGCTGACACACCACCACACCAAGGGCCCATGCCCTGATTGGTTAAAATAACCAAATGTTCGAAACCTTTCAACCCGGCCAATACTGGCCTCAACCGTGGTGTACTCATGTACACCAACACTCAGTGTTACCCGAATGTAACCCCGTTACACCAAACAAACGGACAGGAGCATACAGGGCTGACATCGGGGAATCCTCCCCCCTCAAGCCCTGGGCCACACACACGTGGCGTCAACGTAACCCGCGGATTTACGAATCCGTTCACATTAAACGGGGTAAACCCCGTAGATGCATGCACCGAATTGTTTATGGCAAATTCGGTCATAGGAAGCATCTCACTCCAACTCTTGGAGAATACGGACATAAGCTCCGGAGAAAATCCTTAACAACGCGATGAACGCGTTCCTTCTAGTTCAGCAATGGACCCTGGCACCGCTGCCAGGTGAGCATCTTGCTCAAACGGTCTACAAAGACCGAAACGCCGGTGGAAACGGCCTTCGGTACAACCGAAGATAAAATCCAAATGGATTTTCAACACGCCGTTGGAACGGCTACTCCGCCAAAGGCTCACCTTCATATTTATAGATGGACTTGGACCTCACGAACAATTGGCAATTCCTAATTGTATGCTATAAGTTGACTTGGTCCTCACGAACAGTTGGCAATTTCCAACTGTTTCCTATAGCAGCTGAATCTGTATAGGGTTTGAACCTCTAGCACGACTCACAAGTGCGAATATACGCACCGACCCACTTGTACATTTTGGGTCACCAATACAAAGCGCTTAAAGCGCCGTAGGTCTTTTCCCGACCTAAATGACCCCTGATAAGGGCGTCATGTGCCTCAAGGAGGACTTCATATTTCAGTTCCTCATCATGAGAAACAACCACCCGCGGAGTGTCCTCCGCGCTCGTGCTATAATATATCAAACCGTCACAGTACCTGTAACGGTGTAAACGAGTTTTAGCTCGACTTGACAGGGTTGGCTCAGACGAGCCAAGTCCCTTTCCACCCAACGCGCTGATAAGCGCCGTACACTGTGGGTCTTTCTCATACGCCTGGCGTATGAGATCCACCACAGACGTGGTGAAGAATGTCGCGTGAGCGAGCTCGTAATCGGGACGACGCGACAACGCGTCTGCAAGCACGTTCTGCTTGCCAGGTTTATACTTAACCTTTAAGTTGTACTCCGCAAATAAGGAGAGCCAACGGGCCATCCGTTGCGAGAGATGAGGAGACTTTGTCGCTGTCCGTAAGGACGCGTGGTCAGTATAAACCACGAACGGCTTTGAGCCGAGTAGGTGAACCCTAAATTTGACAAGAGCATACTTCATTGCAAGTAGCTCCATGTCATGAGCGGGATAATTCCTTTCTGCAGCTTTAAGCTGCCTCGACTCAAACGCAAGTACGCGTTCCCTTCCTGCATCGTCTGATTGTAACAAAGCACATCCGATTTCGAAATCGGAGGCGTCGCAGACGACACTAAATGGTTTCCCAGGGTCTGGAAGAGCAAGAACGGGAGCTTTTAACAAGCTCCCCTTAACCGCTTCAAAAGCGTTTTGGTGTTTGGTTTCCCAACACCAATCAACATCCTTCTTAAGAAGGTCGGTCAATGGCTTCGCCATTTCAGCGTAGTTCTCGCTGTATTTGTGGAGATAATTGGCTAATCCAAGCCACTTCCGTAAATCTCTAAGATTTACAGGCGACGGACACTCCACAATGGCTTTCACCTTCGCGGGATCCGCCCGCACTCCATCCTTACCGATGAAGCATCCGAGGAAAGGAATTTCCTCAGAACCAAAGATACATTTGGATGCGTTCGCATATAACTGATGCTCACGCATACATTCGAGCGCTGCTCGAAGATGTATCAGGTGCATCTGAATATCAGACAAGTCGCCTTCCGCACGACTATGAACGAATATATCGTCGAAGTACGTCTGTGCGTACTTTCTATGAGGGCGGAAGAGTTGGGTTACCAAGCGATTAAAAATCGCTGGTTCATTGTTTGGCTTTAACAAAAACTGACTCGTCCATCGTGGATGAGGAGTTCAACTCCTCTTCCGGAGGCAATACGACAACCTCGTCGATTTCATCTAGCTTTTACAGCAGTCTCAAACTCGTTGAAGGACATCTCCTCCAACGACAACAGTTCGCCTAACCCAGGCAACCGTTCAAGGCTTACGCCTTATGTGACAATACCTGTCACACTATTCAGCATCCGATAGGACTGCTGACTACTGGCCTCGGGACTCACCCCGAGACCCAGATGGGGGGAGTCAATTGCCCCATCTATTGGAAACGCCACGCGCCTATCCGCAGAGGTCTCTACCTACCACCGTTGACTCGCCGGTCTCACCTATAACGGCGTAGTCGTAATCATTTCCGACGTGCGAAAGAGACAAACTTCGGGTCTCTTCGCTTGGAAGCGCCTCGCGCTTAACCACAGGGGTATCTACCCCTACCACTGGAGTTACCACAGGTAGCTCACCAGTCTCGATTATAACGGCGTGGTCGGAATCATTTCCGACGTGAAAAAGAGACGAACTACGGGTCTCTTTGCGTGAAAGCGCCTCGCGCTTAACCACAGGGGTCTCTACCCCTACTACTGGAGTTACCACAGGTAACTCACCAGTCTCGCCTATAACTGCATTGTCGGAATCATTTCCGACGTGCAAAAGAGCGAGCTACGGGTCTCCTTTCGTGGAAGCGCCTCGCGCTTAACCACAGGGTCTATACCCCTACCACTGGAGTTACCACAGGTAACTCACCAGTCTCGCCGTTCACGGCGTGGGGATTAACCGACGAAACCCCCTCGTTAAGGAACTCTTCCTTAACGCCATTGGGAATGATCATTTCAGACATCCCAATCTCTGGCATCTCACGCCAGAATCGCTTTTGCGATCGAGCAAAGGTGGGTTCATGACTCGCCAATGCTTCACCCGATCGCGGGTGCGTTGAGCCAATGAGCTTAGCCTTCCAGTATATCCATGGCTCGTGGCGTTCCAGCCACTTCATGCCCAAAATGAGGTCATACCTCGAGTCCAAATCCAGGACTAGGCAACGTTCTAAGCTGTCGAAGTATGAAAACTTCAGCTTAAGGTCAATCGAGACCTTGGGTACAGAAACATGTACGCCCGTCGCTAGTTGGGCCGTGACAACGTCACGAGAACGTCCCTCTAGGACCTCGGCGTACAGCCGACTCTTCTCAACAGAAGTCCGTCTGACATAATTATCAGACGCTCCAGAGTCTATCAAGACTCTCCAAGGCTTATCAAAGCCTTCACGTCCGTAAGGACTACCAGCAAACCTGGCTGGTACACCAACTCGGTGCTAGAAAGCACCGCTTCCCTCGGGTATTTGTGCTGTCGTCCCCTACCCTGGGGATTAACAGCACTGAGGGGTCCCCCAGTAAGGCGCCCCGCACCTATTGGGAGCCGCTGTTTCCCGACGGCTTGGGCGAGGGCCTTTTTGCCGCCCTCGGCCCCTTTCATCGATTATCTCGCTAGGGATTTTGTAGACATCTGTTCCGCCAGATGATCCACGCTTCCACATAGGAATCACCTTAGCGGCCCACGCCGCTGCAACATTGCTAAGAGATCCGCCCCGAAGCTCTACGAAAAAGAGTCAGAGTGACGCTTAGCGGAAGTTTTCCCCTCCACTTCGACCTGACTCAGGTCCATGGGTTCAGGACCCACCTTAGAGGAACGAAAGTTCCTCTCGGCGTTAAAAGTCATCTTAAACGCCTCCCCCAGGGATTGGGGTCGGCATCGGAACAGTTCCGAACGTGCTGGCCCTTCTTTCAGGTCTCCCATGAAGACGGGGATGGACACATCGTCCGAATACGCTTTCGCGTACAACCCTGCCAACAGGGTCTTCACTCCTTGGACATATGTCTCCAAGTCCCTAGTGCCCTGACAGCACCTCAAAAACGCCAGCTGATTCTGGAGAACCAGATCAGGCGTGCATACCTGTCCATAAGCTTTCGCTTAAGGACTCCCCAGTTTAGGAACACGCTTGTGACCGAATCCTGACACGTAAACGCCCATGTACGGGCTTTTCCCGTAACATGGGTCAGTGCAAGTCCCGCTTGCAGGTGATCCTCGATCACGTTCGCGGTGGCGAATGAGGTTTCAACCTCTCGAATCCACACATAAAGGTTTTCACCTTTCTCGCCGGTGGATTCCTTTATCTTAAAGGACATCGGAGGGCGCACCCCCGTAGACGCGGGATAACTCCCGCGAAGACTCGCCCCATGGGCGATAAGGGAATTCACCCTTTCACGCACGGCATCGAGTCCCTGCTCCACTAGATGGCGCATGCCATCCTCACCCAATATGGGTAACAGCCTTTTAAAGGCTTCCTGTAGGACGGGGGTTAGCTTACCCCAATCGTCCTGATCCATCCCTTGCAGCGGATGTTGATCACCGACACAGGTGTTGGATTGACTACTAGTGCTACCAGATGTAGCCGGGTGCGTACAAGCACGGTGCGGCTAGCGCACAGAGGAAGACTTTACTTTAAGCGGCGTTCGCCGCTACTTAGCCGATACGCCGTTATAAAAGGGCTTAGTAGGAGAGAGCTCTCCTACTCGGGGCCAAGATTCTCGGGGTGGTTTACAGATAGCTTTCGCTAACCCTTTGTAACAAGAATTCCCTTATAAAGGGAGGTAGCGTAAGGGAGAACTCCCTTAGGCTACAATACTCACTGCGCGCGCGACCGGGCGTGGTCGCGCGCCTAGCTCCGCTAATGCCTTAACGGTAAGGAGCTCCGCTAATGCCTTAACGGCAAGAAGCTCCACTACTTCCTTAACGGTAAGGTTCCCTTACTAAGGGTGTAGCTAAAGGGAGGACTCCCTTTATATACTGCACTCACTGCGCGCGCGACCGGGCGTGGTCGCGCGCCTGGCAGTCTTAAGTATTTTTGTAAAACTGAATGTATATTTAATATATATTTAGCCAAAATTAATTTAAACTAATGTAAACTATATGTAATACTAAGTAGAATATACCCAATTCGTACCTTGCTAAAATGTAATGTACACACCTGTGTACCGACACGTGGATGGCTGACACACCTCCACCCAAGGGCTCATGCCCTCATTGGTTAAAATAACCAATGGTTCGAAACCTTTCAAACCGGTCAATACTGACCTCAACCGTAGTGTACTCATGTACACCAACACTAAATGTAACTCAAATGTAACACCGTTACAATGTACATGTCGTCTGAACTGTAGGTGTTGAAGTATGTGGGACTCGGTAATTGTCAATTTCCGTGTTGCCCAGTGGCTTGATAATGCATTTCCATAGTTTATGCCGTATTATAGTGCGAAATTGTTGTTGAAATGTTCCAAAAATGTCATGGGGGAAGTATTAGAAGTGTGTGTAAGCATTTGCAATTCAATTGGTGAAATTTGGTGCAATGGTAAAAATGGCTGGAACTCACTCTGTGGACAGCGGGTTCGAGTCCCGCAACGATCGAATTTCCAAAACCACTGAAATAAGCCAAATTCCAACGGTAACAAAAGTAACCATATGAAGTAACTTGTGATCAGCGTAGGAAAATATCGGCCATTTCAGCATCAGCATCGGATCCCACAGGTGTACCGGAGATATCCAGGAAAGTAGGAGATCAAAATTCCACTGAAACAATACTGACGGAACGTGAACAGTAAATTAGCCAATGACGACCGGTGAACACCAACCCAACCCTGAAGGGTAGAAACTGGCAGCAACCGCGCGGGAAGGGTCGCTGAGGTCTAACCCCACCTCTGCCAGAATCGGTCACGATGGGGAGGGGAGGCCTGAAAGGTTCAATGGTGAAATCCTCCAATCGATGCTTGATGTCGGGGATGCTGGCGGGGACGAGGGTGTTGCTGCTGAAAAAAATGGTTGTAGTTGGTGGCCGATGGTGGAGTACCATCTTTTCCAGACAGAAACCGCACATTGAAGAGAAAGGAATGTGTCCGCATGAATCCCCCAAGCGACAGGCTCCGTTCCAGCGCTTGGAGCAGTCGGCGGAGTGAATCTTGTTGCAGGTCGTCATAGTTCCGACGGAGACAAGCGCGAACGTGAGCGCTGAAGTTCGTGTAGATCACCCGCAGTGCTGGGACTGCAGGAATCGGTGAATGACCATTAAACTGATGGCTGTTGCGGTCTGTCCTGAGCAAGTGCATGGTTACGGATCGAAGAATCTGCCACATGTCCTCGATATCCGGTCTATCGTATTTCCACCTGCCGACTAGACGAGAGATACGACCAAGCACGATCTGTGTCCAAGTGGGAGGTCTTGCAAAGATACTTGCCCAGTCACGGGAGATGGTAGACCACAAGGCTTGAGCGAGTGCACATTCAAAAAACAGGTGACGCTCTGTCTCAACGGAACAGCATCCTTCCCGCGGACAATATATGATGTCTGGGACCGTAGACGACAGGAAAGAGAACCGTGTTCGTACTGGGAGCAGCCGGAAAGCGACCCGGAACTGCAAATCCCTCGTAAATCGGCAAGAGGAGACGTCGGAGATGTTTCCGCAGCCGGACAAAACGCTTCACAAAACTATCAGACGCTGCGCTGTCATGCAACATGATCGGGTGTGGCCTGGTGGGAGTGGTTGGATTCTGAAGAAGGCGCAAAACTTGGGACCGTGAGACACGAGGCACAAGAAGAAGCTGACCGTTGACGCTGAATCCAACGTAGGGTGCAGTGTTGGGAGACACCCGTGGAAGAAAGGTGACTTCACTCGCGTCAGCTCTTGATGCAGATTTTTTAGCCACCGAAACTGCTGATACGGCTGAACTGCAGTGTGCGTGTAGTCGATGTGAGATTCGGTGAATCTGTCTTCTGAAGGCCAGAGACCATCATCGCACATCATGTCAGCGAGGGTCCTCAACCGGAATTCACACGCAATGTGACGGCGGAAGCTGCGTTGCGGTTCGACTATCATGCACAAGCGGCGGCGCGGACTGGCGTGGTCGACAACTCGCGATCGAGGCTCGTACTCGAAAGTCGGGTATCCATGGAAGCAGATTGTCCCCTGCAGTGCATATGCAAGCCTCTCTTCTTGCTGGAGGTCTTGCCACGTTACTGACCACTGAATAGCTGACCAATTTCGCCACGTCGCGCGCCACCAAGTCGACAGGCTAGCCCAGTTGAGGTCGCAACCGTGACGCCGTGGGTTCACGGTCAGAAAGTCAAGGTGCTTCCGTGGACCTCACTCAGGGAAGAAACCCGCAATGAGCTGCATGCCTGGTGTAGCCCAGTTGCAGACAGCCGGTTCGGAGTCTCGTACAAACTAGAGAAGTAGCTGGATTCGCTGCCGTTTAACCCGCTCGCCAATGTTAGGGATCTGCAGTCCACCGTCATCCCGTCGCAGGCGAAGAAACTCGTTCGGGAGCAGCTGGAAGTACCTCTCTCCACGTCTAAACCGTCTGCCCAGAACGAAACGGTGTAGAGCAGCTTGCCATTGTTTTCGCAGACGTTCGGGCACTACCACGTGTACAGTGTAGTGCCACAACCGAGACAAGACCACTGTCTGGGCAATGAGAAGGCGGCCAGCAATCGTACGCGCTCGACGATGCCACCACTGAAAGCCGTCGTAGAACCGCTTGTCGAGGAACTGGACAATCCGGTCGTCGGTGATGAGTTGGCCGAAAAGAAGACCGAGATACTTAACGACGTCATCAAAGCCTAACGACTGGAGATCACCCACTGGAGACGCGACCTTCGACCGATTGAGGCACATCTACAAGCATTTGGTCCTGTTGAGCCTCGCACCTGATCCCATGCAATACTCGTCGACAAGGTCGAGCTGCGCTTGTATCCAGTCACGGGAGTTTCTGAGCAGTGTTGAGTCGTCTTCAAAGAAGATTCTGGTCACTGTGAAGTCATTGTTGATGCATATCCCATACTCTGCGTGCCGGTGGAGCAGGTTCCTAAGCGGCTCAATTACTAGAAGAAACAACAACGCTGAGAGAGGATCCCCTTGTTTGACTCCTCGTGTCGGTTTGATGGCTTCTTGCACATGACCATTGATCAGGAGGCGCGCTTGTGGTCGCGTATACAGGAGTTGAACCCAGCGTAAGAACTCGCCACCACAGCCCATCCGGACGAGAAATTTAAACATGTAGGTCCAGTTGACCCAATCGTAAGCTTTCTCGAATTCAAGGAACACTGCGTAGCCCTCGTCATCCCACCTCGTCACCAGGTTTTGAATATCCGACAGGAATCGGACGTGATGATGGAGTGACCGGCCTTTCAAAAAAGCCTTCTGGTCAGGATGTATGAGCTTGGGCAGGTATGTCTGTAGCCTGAAGTCAACATCTTCGACAGCGCCTTGACATCAACCCCTATGAGCGAGATGGGTCGGTAGTTCCCCGGGTCGACACGCTCTCCCTTCTTGTGGAGCAGACTGATGGCAGATTGACGCTGGCATGGGAGAAGTTCGCCGCGATAGAACTGAAAGTTAAACACGATTGAGAGACACTCCCCAAATACGTCCGGTGCGACTTGGTAGAAGGCCGAAGTGAGGCCATCCAGACCGGGCGCGGAATGGTCCCGCATATTCCGAATGGATGCGTCCAGGTCGCTCGCCGTGATGGGAGCGTTTAGCACTGACGCTTCGTGCTCGGAGAGTGTCTTGTTGATGGTCCTAATCAGGCGACCAATTTCCTCGTCGCTCGGGTCAGGTGGCTGACCAGCTGAACTTGCTTCATCCCCCATGATCGAGCCCCAGTGTTCCCGAAACACATTCGAAATGTCTGCTGGATTTTCCGATAGTTCGCCGTCTGCTGTTCTCACTTCCTCGGTACTGACACGTCGGAGCGAGCCGTCAAGCGGTCAGAAGAAGTACTTGGACGACGTCTCTGTCTCAAAAGCTTGGAAATCAAAAGCTGTATCTTGGTTGTACGCACGAGACGTAGAGACACAGTCATTGTAGGTATGTAGAGCCGTTTGAAACGCAATGTGCGATGCTTCGCCACCATCGCTCCAGTACAGTTCTTCAGCCGCAGTGAGATTCCTGTGTGCCTCACGAACCGATGTCTCCTGTTGGCCTCTCAATTTCTTGTCCAGCGCTTGAATCAGCTTGCGTATATCGCGCTTCCAGTGATGCCACGTCTTTCCTGGGTTGGACGACTGGCGGAGTTGTCGCCGAACATCTTGTGCTTCAGCTTCGATAGCTTGGAAGACTTCCGGATAATCAAGTATCTTCGCTGGAAAACGCCAGAAACCCCGTCCGTAAAGCTGCGCCATGGATCAGAGAGTCACGTGACGCGCGAGGTGATCTCCAGAGCCTTCCGGTTCAAAATACTTTGAATCACCGTAGACGGCTCCGCAGAACTCGCTCGAGAGAAGTATGTTGTCAAGCCGATTACGCCGAGGATGTGGACCGGTGAAGACCCGCTCGTCTGGGTGATGGATCCGCCACGCGTCAACGACGCCGAGTTGTCTAAGCCAGTTTAGACACGTGCTCCTTCCCGTGGATGGTGTTGAACGAGGCCCGGACGCATCAACAATCGGGTCGAGTGGTGTGTTTAGGTCACCCAGAACGATGTGTGGGGTGTTGCCGCCAAACACGTCTACTGGAAGATGGTCGAAAAATGCCGCCTTCTCTTCGTTATTCACGGGAGCGTACACGTTGTGGATGAAAATTGAGGCTTGATTGACTACAACTTCAATCACCAGGTACCTGCCGAGAACAGACAGCTCCGGAAAATCCTTCGCGGTCCCTTGAGTGCACACATCCAGGTACCCCTACGTTGAGTTTTTTTGCATTTTAAATTACCTTCTACGTTTTTAAGGACAAAAGGTGAAAATTTTTTAAAACTCAGGAATTGCCACTATTTTGCTAGAGTAAGGAAAAGTTACGATAGAGGATCCTCCCTCCGTCACCCCTCTTTATTTTTGGTAATTGGCATTAAATTGGGTAAAAATACCCAATCTAACATTTGAAATATCCCCAAAATAAAGTTCATATGAAATGAAAGCTATTCGGGCTCTGATTGGTCGATTGTTATATAATTGCCTTGAGCTTCCCAAAATTGTTCCGTATTTTCTCTATCTTAGCTACCAGCCAACAATTCCCGCTTATTTCGTAGGTCTTTTTATAATAAGGACCTTGTTAGCATGTCAAAAAATTACAGAAAAGAAATAAAATATCAATCGAAATGGGAATCTATGTATGGCATTCGAGTGGTATCGAGGGATGCAGCTACGAGCGCTGTAGTTTCGGTCGTCTGCCATATTTGCGAGAAGTTTGAAAGGGAAAATGAGTCCACCAAAGAGAGAAAGCGTAAACGGACAACAAATATTAAGTACTTTAAACCTTGGCGTGCAGATCTTTTAAAATCGCATTGTGAAAACCAGCACGCCTTAGAATTGGCTAAATATTCGAAACTTGGCATTGAGGAACGTAGATTTTTTTTGATCGAGACCTCAACGAAAGTCAGGGTATTCAACAAATGTTTACTTTATCATCGTTTATCATCTGGATCAATTAATGAAAAGCTGACATTTGTCATAAACAAAATTATTGTTGACGACCTTGTTGGGGGTTTGCTCATGGAATCTAAAGATGATGAGGAAACAGGAGGAGCAGAACTGCCGTTCAAAGACGTTATCGATTTTTCATCAGCAAGAAGCGGATGGTGAAAATATAATACAGTGGATAATACGAAGCGTATGTAACGAATACTTTGCAATTTCGTCTCGTTATAAATAAAGTTCATTGCTATTGGAATTTCTTTTAGGCAGTGTTCGAAATTTCTTTATGCAACGAAACAAGAAGCTAAAATAGGCGAAGTTAGAAATATCAGCGATGGGAAAGTTGTAGCCGGTGCGTATACGCACGGTGCGGCTAGCGCACAGAGGAAGAATTTCCTTTAAGCGGCGTTCGCCGCTACTTAGCCGATACGCCCTTATAAAGGGCTTAGTAGGAGAGAGCTCTCCTACTCGGGGCCAAGATCCCGGTTTGGTTTACTATTAGATTTCTCTAATGCCTTATCGCAAGGCTCCCTTACTAAGGATGTATCTAAATGGAGGGCTCCGTTTACGCTACTGCACTCACTACACGCGCGACCGGTCAAGGTCGTGCGTCTGTAGTCGGTTGAGTGAAATGTAAACTGAATGTATATTTAATATATAATTAGCCTAAATTAATTTAAACTAATGTAAACTATATGTAATACTAAGTAGAACTTACCAAATTCGTACCTAGCTAAAATGTAGTGTATACCACCTGTGTACCAACACGTGGCTGGCTGCCACGCCACGCCCAACGACTCCTGCCCTGATTGGTTAAAATAACCTTTCGAACCGGTCAATACTGACCCCAACCGTAGTGTACTTACGTGCACTACCTACTAAATGTGACTCGAATGTAACCCTGTTACATCCTCCCCCATCAAGACTATTGCTTACGCTATAAACAAAATTTTGTTAGAGAACTCCAACTGCCAGTACCTCTGGCTATCCATGAGCACCATTAGTGGTGCTATGGAGGCTCCTCAAGACGAGGTAGACTATTCCGAGAACTCGGAGGTGGATGCCCTTGGGGATATCTACCCAACGGCTGACTGCTACGACAGCGCCGAAAGGCGGTGTCGTCAGCCTAATCCGTTCCCCACACGTGGGGAAAATGCGCTAACTAGTGCGCCACCCCTGACAATGTCGGATGATACATCCGGAACGCCGAAGGCGATCATGACCAATGAGCTGGACGCAGCTCATAAAAGCCAACTTGCCGCACAGGCACTAAGAGCTGCGTTACGCGCACCAAAACGCCTGCCAAGGGCGGTATATAATTTTGACGGTCCTCGTGACCTTCCAAAGTGAGCTAGGCGTGTGGTAAGGAATGTTTTAGCATCCTATACCCCTTACCCCGCGGCTGAACAGCCGTATCAATGCGAACGCCGGGAGAATCTCCGGCAACAATTGCTTACGCAAAAGCAGTTCACTTGCGTCTCATACCGAGAGCGCCTATACAGGCAGGCACAGGTTGCCCCTGTTGAGAACCTCCGCGAGGTTCCTATCGTTCTTTCTCCGGGAGAAAGTGCTGATGATGCGGAGAAGAAGTTCCGCGCTTGGGCGTAAGGAGAGAAGCTTCTACCCAGCTTCAATGAGCTGCATAACAGCTATTCCCGTCGTGAAGTTTGGGTGGGTAGGGCGTTGCGCCTGGAATTCGCCAGAGCCAAAGCGATGGAGCTGTTACGTGCCCCATATCGCACGCGCTACGACACCTCCCCTGTCTCCACCACAGTGCCAGAGGACAGTGTGAGTGCCACATCTGCCTCCGGCTAACTCCCGATTACTGGGAGTGAAGGGGCTTCTCGCGCCCCTTTGGTAGTTGACCTGTAGCGGGATTCTCCCGCTCGAAAGCGTCAACTACGTCGCGGCAATCCTGCCGTAGCGGAGTCTCGGACTCCCACGAACTCTGTGAGTGTGGATAACCCTTCCACTTCACCAGATACTGGGTTTGACCCCGATGATGGCGTCGCGCCATCAGACGCTCCACATGATAGTGTGGAGTACCCTCCGCATCGAGCATTGGAGGAGGAGGTTGCGCAATTACGGCATGAGATTAGCGAGCGCTGTGATCGACACAGCCATCGCATCCATGATATCCACGAGGGACTCCGCGATGAGCGGGATGCCACTGAACGCTTCGAGAGGCGGCTTGCCTCTCTCGAGACGACCGTTGCGGAGCTTCGTGGTCGAATTTTAGCCCTGTCGGGCTTCCTCCGCCTTGCCGTGTCTTACGGCTCTTACGGCTATCCGCCTTTCCACCCCCCTCCAGGAGGGGGACCGCCTCGGGTCCTGGTATGGCTTAAGAATACCCACATAGAAGGTTGGATGCGTACGCATAACCTTCGGGATGTCCAAGGTATACGACAAGCCCTTTCGGGCTAGTACCTTAAAAGGTCCCACAATCCTGGGGCGCAATTTATTCCGCAACACGTTGGAAACTGCATGTGTAGGAAGATTTTTAGCCTTTAATAAAACACTTTCTCCTACTTTGTAAACCTTTTCGTTACGCCGCCCCTTGCGGTCCGCTTGCTCCTTCTGCTTGCCTTGGCTTTCCGCCATGGCATCGCAGACGTGTCGTAAGACACTAAGGCGCATCGATAAGAACTTATCGATGTGCTTTCGCACAGATACAGGGATTACATCAAGGAATCCTCCCCCCTCAAGCCCTGGGCCACACACGCGCGGCGTCAACGGAACCCGCGGATTCACTAATCCGTTCACGTAAAACGGGGTAAACCCCGTAGATACATGGACCGAATTGTTAATAGCATATTCGTCCATAGGAAGCATCTCACTCCAACTTTTTGGAGAATCTGGACATAAACTCCAGAGAATATCCTCAACAACGCGATTAACTCGTTCCGTTTGACCGTCCGTCTGCGGATGATCCGCAGTGGACATGAGGAGCTTGGTGCCCAGCACCTTAAACAACGCTCCCCAAAACTGTCCCGTAAAACGGGATCCCGATCCGACACAACTGAATAGGGTAGACCATGCTGTCGAAAGACACGGTCTAGGAACACTTTTGCTGTTCCTTGTCTATCTATGGACTCTGACAACGCCGCCAGGTGAGCCATCTTGCTCGAACGGTCTACAAAGACCAATATACCGGTGTTCCCGGCTTTATTCTTCGGAAAACCGAAGATAAAATCCATACTAATGGATTTCCAACACTCCGTTGGAACGTACAAGCTCGCCAAAGGCGCAGCTGAACTTGCAGAGGGTTTAACCCTCTGACACGTCTCACAGGTGCGTATATACGCACCGACCCACTTATACATGTTGGGCCACCAATACAAGTGCTTAAAGCGCTCTAGGTCTTATCCCGACCTAAATGACCCCCGGTAGGGGCGTCATGTGCCTCAAAGAGGACTCTATACTTCAGTTCCTTATCATGAGGAACTACCACCCGCGGAGTGTCCTCCGCGCTCGTGCTATAATATAGCAAACCGTAACAGTACCTGTAACGGTGTAAACGGGCTTTAGCTCGACTTGACAGGGTTGGCTCAGACGAGCCAAGTCCCTTTCCACCCAACGCGCTGATAAGCGCCGTACACTGTGGGTCTTTCTCATACGCCTGGCGTATGAGATCCACCACAGACGTGGTGAAGAATGTCGCGTGAGCGAGCTCGTAATCGGGACGACGCGACAACGCGTCTGCAAGCACGTTCTGCTTGCCAGGTTTATACTTAACCTTTAAGTTGTACTCCGCAAATAAGGAGAGCCAGCGGGCCATCCGTTGCGAGAGATGAGGAGACTTTGTCGCTGTCCGTAAAGACGCGTGGTCAGTTTAAACCACGAACGGCTTTGAGCCGAGTAGGTGAACCCTAAATTTGACAAGAGCATACTTCATTGCAAGTAGCTCCTTGTCATGAGCGGGATAATTCCTTTCTGCAGCTTTAAGCTGCCTCGACTCAAACGCAATTACGCGTTCCCTTCCTGCATCGTCTGATTGTAACAAAGCACATCCGATTGCGAAATCGGAGGCGTCGCAGACGACACTAAATGGTTTCCCAGGGTCTAGAAGAGCAAGAACGGGAGCTTTTAACAAGCTCCCCTTAACCGCTTCAAAAGCGTTTTGGTGTTTGGTTTCCCAACACCAATCAACATCCTTCTTAAGAAGGTCGGTTAATGGCTTTGCCATTTCAGCGTAGTTCTCGCTGTATTTGTGGAGATAATTGGCTAATCCAAGCCACTTCCGTAAATCTCTAAGATTTACAGGCGACGGACACTCCACAATGGCTTTCACCTTCGCGGGATCCGCCCGCACTCCATCCTTACCGATGAAGCATCCGAGGAAAGGAATTTCCTCAGCACAAAGATACATTTGGATGCGTTCGCATATAACTTATGCTCTCTCATACATTCGAGCACAGCTCGAAGGTGTATCAGATGCGTCTGAACATCAGACGAGTCGCCTTCCGCACGACTATGAACGAATATATCGTCGAAGTACGTCTGAGCGTTCTTTCTATGAGGGCGGAAGAGTTGTGTCACCAAGCGATTGAAAGTCGCTGGCGCATTCGAAAGCCCCTGTGGCATAACAAGCCACTCCCACAGCATGCCACTAGGCGTGCTGACCGCTGTGAGTGGGATATCGGACGCTCGCATGAGCACCTGATAATACCCGTCCACCAGATCTAAGGCGCTGTAAACAGTACACCCCGCCATATTGTTCTGGAGGACATCCTTCCGAGGAATCGGAGTCTGCATGGGTACACTAGCTGTATTCAGATTATTGTACGCATGCACAATGCGCCACTTTCCGTTCGGTTTACGAACCCAAAAAGTGAGAGATGAATGGGGAAATTTGCTCTCCCGCACCATCCCTGCCTCATCTTTCCCCTTGAATAATGAGTCGATAACGTCGCATTGCTCCTTTGGGGAGAGGCCACTGCCTAGTGACGCAGTATTTGGTTCCAGGAACCAAATCAATTTCATGTCGGACTCCCCGATCCGGTGGTAACCCCATCGGCGGGTTGTCACTAATGACATCTCCAAATTCCTTTAGTAAGGAATGGTAAGGGTACTCAAGATCCGCGATAATCTTGAGACCGCTTCGGGAATTCAATGCCTGTTTGGTTTGCACCAAAACTGACTCGTCCATCGTGGATGACGAGTTCAACTCCTCTTCCGGACGTAATACGACAACCTCATCTGCTTTCAAAGCAGTTTCAAACTCGTTGAAGACATCTCCTCCAACGACAACAGTTCGCCTACCCCAGGTAACCGTTCAAGGCTTACGCCTTCTGTGACAATACCTGTCACACTATTCAGCATCCGATAGGACTACTGACTACTGGCCTCGGGACTCATCCCGGGACCCAGATGGGGGGAGTCAATTGCCCCATCTATTGGAAGCGCCTCTCGCCTATCCACAGAGGTCTATACCTCTACCACCGGTGACTCGCCGGTCTCACCTACAACAGCGTAGTCGGAATCATTTCCGACGTGCGGATGAGACGAACTACGGGTCTCTTCGCTTGGAAGCGCCTCGCGCTTAACCACAGGTGCCTCTACCCCTACCACTGGAGTCACCTCAGAGGAATCCACCTCTGCAAATGGCGACTCACCAGTCTCGCCTATAACGGCGTGGTCGAAATCATTTCCGACGTGCGAAAGAGACAAACTACGGGTCTCTTTGCTTGGAAGCGCCTCGCGCTTAACCACAGGGTCTCTACCCCTACCACTGGAGTCGCCTCAGAGGAATCCACCTCTGCCACTGGCAACTCACCAGTCTCACCGTTAACGGCGTGGGGATTAACCGCCGAATCCCCCTCGTTAAGGAACTCTTCCTTAACGTCATTGGGAATGATCATTTCAGACATCCCAATCTCTGGCGTCTCACGCCAGAATCGCTTTTGCGATCGAGCAAAGGTGGGTTCATGAATCGCCAATGCTTCACCCGATCGCGGGTGCGTTGATCCAATGGACTTAGAATTCCAGTCTATCCATGGCTCGTGGCGTTCCAGCCACTTCATGCCCAGAATGAGGTCATACCTCGAGTCCAAATCCAGGACTAGGCAACGTTCTAAGCTGTCGAAGTATGCAAACTTCAGCTCAAGGTCAATCGAGACCTTGGGCACACAAACTTGTACGCCCATCGCAAGACAAATCGTGACAACGTCACGAGAACGTGCCTCTAGGGCCTCGGCATACAGCCTACTCTTCTCTACAGAAGCCCGTCTGACATAATTGTCAGACGCTTCAGAGTCTATCAAGACTCTCCAAGGCTTATCAAAGCCTTTCACGTCCGCAAGGACTACCAGCAATCCTGGCCGGTAAACCAACTCTGTGCTAGAAAGCACCGTTTCGCTCGGGCTTTGTGCTGTCGTCCCCTACCCTGGGGCTTAACAGCACTGAGGGATCCCCCAGTAGGGAGCCCCGCACTTACTGGGAGCCGTCGTTTCCCGAAGGCTTGGGCAAGGGCTTTTTCCCAACCCTTGGCCCCTTGTAGCGAGTGTCTCGCTGAGGATTTTTCGGACATCTGCTCCAGAGATTATCCGTGCATCCACACAGGAAGCATCTCAGCGGCCCATGCCGCTGCAGAATTGCGAGGAGCTCCTCTTCGAAGCCCTGCGGAAAAGAGCCAGAGTGACTCTTAGCGGGAGGATTCTCCTCCGCTTTGACCTGACTCAGGTCCATGGGTTCGGGACCCACCTTAGAGGAACGAAAGTTCCTCTCGGCGTTAAACACCATTCTAAACGCCTCCCCCAGGGATTGGGGTCGGCATCGGAACAGTTCCGAACGTGCTGGCCCTTCTTTCAGGCCTCCCATGAAGACGGGGATGTACACATCGTCCGAATACGCTTTCGCGTACATCCCTGCCAATAGGGTCTTCAGTTCTTGGACATATGTCTCCAGTCCCTAGTGCCCTGACGGCAAAAACCCTCAAAAACGCCAGATGATTCTGGAAAACCAGATCAGGCGTGGCGTACATGTCCATAAGCTTCTGCTTAAGGACTTCCCAGGTTGGGAACACGCTCGTGACCGAATACGGACACGTAAACGCCCATGTACGGGCTTTTCCCGTAAGATGGGTCAGTGCAAGTCCCACTTGCAAGTGATAGCGATCCCATTCGCTGTGGCGAAGGCCGTTTCGACCTCTCGCAGCCACACGTAAAGGTTGTCACCCCTCTTCCCGGTGAACTCCTTTATTTTAAATGTTAATGGGGGACGCACCCCCGTGGAACGACTTCCACCACAACTCGCCTCATGGGCGATGAGGGCATTTACCCTTGCCTTTACGGCCTCAAGCCCCTGCTCCACTAGGAGATGCATACCCTCGTAACCCAGTAAGGATAACAGCCTGTAAAAGGCTTCCTGCTGGACGAGGGTCAACCTATCCCAATCGTCCTGATTCATCCCTTGCAGAGGATGCCTTAGTCTACCAACACAGGTGTTGGATTGACTACAAGTGCTACCAGATGTAGCCGGTGCGTATACACACGGTGCGGCTAGCGCACAGAGAAAGACTTTACTTTAATCGGCGTTCGCCGCTACTTAGCCGATACGCCCTTGTAAAGGGCTTAGTAGGAGAGAGCTCTCCTACTCGGGGCCAAGATTCCCGGTTTGGTTTACTATTAGCTTTCTCTAATGCCTTAACAAGGCTCCCTTACTAAGGGTGTATCTAAAGGGAGGGCTCCCTTTACGCTACTGCACTCACTACACGCGCGACCGGTCGAGGTCGTGCATCTGTAGTCGGTTGAGTGAAATGTAAACTGAATGTATATTTAATATATAATTAGCCTAATAATTTAAACTAATGTAAACTATATGTAATACTAAGTAGTGTGGCGAAGCGGACCCAAGAATTTTGGTCGTTTCCGGTCAGCATCATACCGATCGGCCTATTGGCGATCGGATTGGTTGAAATCCAGGAGGCTTTTAAGCCGGTCATGTGCATGCAGTGTCAAGAACTTGGATTTGGGTAACTCACATGAGATTGCGTGTACTACATATTTGCATGTTTGGTACATATTGGGGACTATAGGGGGTAGGTAATTATTTCGGAAAATGTTTTGGTTTTGGCTTCGTCTAAGAAGAGCGTTTTTGGCTTTACGACTTAATTGTTGTACCTCTAACTCAAACGGGGGTCGTTTCGCTTTGCACATTAGTCGCCTCTGCACGCCGCAGAGTGTTTTGGGAGAGGAGGGTCGAATAATCCCCTCCAGCTCATTATACCCGGCCACGACGCGTCACAGACGCACTTGGCCCGCCGGAAGTCCCTCGACGGGAGTGTACTTTGGTCGACCTCTCAAGTTTAAGTTGCGCACGTTTGGAACGTGCTATTACGTCTTTTGGATTGTTACGTGGAGATATCGTTCGTGGAGTATATCACGTTCTCATTTGGATCTCCCTACTGGAATATTGGATTATTGGAGTTTTGTTCTCGTATTGTTTGGGCTCTACGATCGTTTGAGCGATCTGCCATTTGGAGCATACTAAATTCGAATATAACTGGTCTGCCCGTACCAGGGTGAAGAGTTCCGCCCGGGGTACACTACCCAGCACGGTCTACCACATTTAGACCACAAGTCAATTCCCATCACTGATCCACCGAGTGTGATACCAGCCCATTCCATCGGGTCCACAAGGTGAGATGAAAAACAAATTGGACCAGGCGTCCTGTGTTGATGACCGGTCGTCTGCCAGCAAAGTACGATCGCATCAGATCGAAGGCAAAGGTTCGCGGGGTACCCCCCCCGTAAGTTGGAAGGCCGGGGACGATGGTGTTCAGGTTCTCGACAGTACAGTGTTCGATTTTAAACTTGACTCCACCACAATGGTGCGCGTGCCCGGATCACTTGGTGATCGTGGATATCACCTCAGCGATATTCAGCAAAGAATTGATTACAATGAATTGAATGTGGAATCGTTCTGGAGAGGACATAAGGAACGGCTATCGCCTTATGTTCTCGTTGTCGATAAAGATTGCGATGTCCGGTCTGGCCGGGTGGAGGACCAGATCGGGATTAATAAGTTTTTTCCTCCCCATAAGGCTCCCACCGGAGCCGATCGGGACTATAGCAGGTCTTGCTATTGTTCCGGAAAGGATAAGGACTTTTGTCCTGATCCTATGCATTTGAATGAATATTTTGACGAAAAAAGAAAATAAAAATGAAAACGACTTGGAGGCTGATCGGGACGATCCAGCCCACCCTCCCAAGGTTCCCAAGCAGAGGCTCAGAATGCCGTCCGAGGAAGACGACTTGGAAGAGAAGTCGCAGGTCGGGGATGGGGTCATCACAGAAGAAGACCTGACCAGGATGTACTACATCCACGAGTTGAAGCGATTTATTCTCGAAGATCAGGTCATGCGGATTATAGACCCCCAGATCCCCGATCGCCTTCTCGGACCCACCACCGAACCGATCCAAAGCGATCGGTCGTTGCTATTGGTGAAGAACCTGCTGGCGATGTTGGCCGAGGTCGGCATGAAAGTGCGAAATCTATCCAACGTGCAGAAACTTTTCGATCTGGACACTTGGAGGCTGGAGATGTCGATGTCGACCTTCCATGACCATTTGGTGCCGTTGGTGGGGGCGGTCTGCCGCCCAACTACCACCGCGGCATTGAAGGTCGCTGAGAAAACGGCAGTATACGACCATGTGTGCTCCGACGATAAGTCGTTGTATCAGTCTCCACCTGTCTCTAATAACTCATCGGAGTTGGAGGTCGGTGTCGAGCGGATGACCATGGGGCCGAACCAGACCCCATGGGAGCATAAAAAGGTCGTGCGGCAGCAAGGGGCTGCATTTCAGTCGGGGCCCCAGGATCCCCCACAGGCTTCAGTACCTCCAAAGGAGGACACCAACACGTTGCAAATGACCCAAGCCAACGTCCAAGCCATGTTTGAAGCAATGATGGAGCGTTTCTTGGGAGATCGATGTCGATCGCCTCCGCGCCCGCGTGCCCAGGACCGCTCTGCCCGGAAAAATGTCAATATTTGCCGGGATGTGGATATGGAGTCAGTGACATCAGCGGATAAGGCTATCCGAGGTGGTAAACCAGTTGGAAAAGGAAGACGCAAGCCGCAGCCATCCCGACCGCGCCGATCGAGCAAGAATTGCGATTACGACATGGAGTCGGTCGGCGATCCGGATGACCACTATGGGTCAGACGGTGCAGGGGCGGGCAGAACGCGTAAGGCTAACCTAGCCTCTACGACCACATTTGATCTTGGATCTGCCGCGATCCCACGTATTCGTATGGCTGCGACCACGGATATCAAGGACTTTACTGGCAAGGACGCCGACGAAGAGTAAGCCAGGTCGTGGTTTGGTCGGGTCAAGTCTGCTTTCTTACGGGATCAGACACCAAAAAAGGAACGGTGTCTGATCTTCAGGGATCTGCTGAAAGGAACGGCTGCGAACTGGATCCAACAGTTGGGTCGGGATGTCCGATCTGACTGGGATCTGCTATGTTCAGAAATTGAGGGGAAGTACTGCAACTCCGGATTTTCTACTGCCCGCAAGTATCACCATATGCAGAAGCGGGGCGACGAGACGCCGATCGAGTATTTGCACCGCCTGAAAGTGGCCGCAATTCGCGCCGGAATAGTAATCAAGGAAGGCAACCCGCCGACCGGTGCCGCTATGGAGCACGTGGGTTGCTATATTAGTACCCTGGATGACCAAGAGCTGGCAGATCATCTCACTCTGCTGCGCCTAAAGGATTTGACGGAAGTGGAGCAGACGTTGCGAACGCTGCAACACTCGTGCAGTATGAGGGCGAAGGTCGCCGTTGGATCGGGTCGCTACAGATCGAAGGCACAGACCGACCCTGTGAAGAGGCCCTTAACCAGATCAGCCCGTGCTGTCAAGGCGATTGTGACTGAAGAAAGCACTGTGTCGGAAGAGGAAAGTAGCGGCATGTCCAGTCGGGAGTCGGATGAGGACCAGTGTCGCCACGTTTTCATCACGGAACCTGCCCCAAGAACCATATCAACGCCTAAACAGGCAGATCGGAAGGGCAGGAGTGGGAAAAAGTCCAACCCGGACCGACCTCGCAAGAAGTGTTCTCACTGCGGGTCAAGCAAGCATGATGGTAGGGACTGTTGGAAGAAGTTAACATGCAAGAAGTTCGGAAGGCGTGGCCACCCACCGATCACTGCCTCTTCGTGTGAAAGTCATGTGGAGAGATCCACGAGGCCGGCCAGTGCAAGATTGAAGAGTTTTTCAATCTGATGCGCAAGTGGTATGTGCCGGGTAAGCACGCGGGGATGCTTCCACCAGACGTGGAAAATATGTTAAACTAGAACGCTCGCCAGGTTGGAATCTGGATCGAGCCGAGCGGTCTACGTTTGGCATCTATGCATATGTCGGCAAGGAGAATAAACACCGACAATACATGTTCTGTTCTCAATTGGGTCGATCGGTATCATCCGGTCCACAATCTCACGACCGATGAATATTCCCGATCGAAGGTGGTCATGCAGTTGGATCTGCTGCCGGGGGAGTCTCGCGGATACTGGAAAGATCATGCGCCCGACAAATGGTTTAAGCAGGCGAATGCCTGTGGTAAGATTAATAAACACAAGGCAACGATGTTATTCGACTCTGAGGCCGAAGTCTCGATTATCGACTCCGCCTTTGCTCTTAAGGTCGGATGTCGTATAGACGATACCCAGATACAAGAATGCTCGGAATCGGTGAAAGTTCTTACATGAACGAAGGAAGGACGCGCGTGATGATCACCCTATCGGGTTCGTTGGTTTACTTCTTCAGCGCTTGGGTTGGCAAGCTGGCCGGTCAGGATGCCCTGTTAGGCATGGATTTTATGGTGCCGGCGGGTATTCGCCTAGATATGTCTCATGGAGTGCTTACTCTCCCGGATAAGGTCCAGATCCAGTTAGCTGGTCGGCGGCCCCTATACGGATCGCACACCGATCTGGTCGGGTGGAATAAAGATGTCACCATTCCGGTCGGCCAATACGATGATACCCCGGTCGATAAAGGTTTTCGATCAAGGAAGTTATGGGTGACCAGGGGCAATCGGTGGTTGCCAACCTTTGTGAAGAGCGCCGGCCGGTTTGATTACGTTCGACTCACCAATAACGGTGACAAGCCGCTTACGCCCTACAACAATACTATTGTCGGCATGTGGCTAGCGGAAGGGAAGGTGCCAAGAAAGGCGTGTTTAGTCTCGATCGGATCGAGACGGTATGTCGAGTGGCAGAACTTGACATACCAAGCGACCACCGATCTGTTCAGCGATGATGGACCGGTGGAAGAAGACACCTCACCTATGGTGTAACGACCCATCTACGTAACCCCGAAGAAGATGTTGGCTCGAAGAAAGGCACCGCAGTCGCCGGACACGGTGGACCATCAAGCAGATGAGCCAAGGTTCGTCAACATGGTGGTTTCACAAGAACAGGCGACAGAGGAGCCGGAAACAGAAACAGTAAAAGGGGAACATGGGATTGCTGGGGCGGACCACGATGGCGCGCCTAAGCAGATAGACGTCGTCGAGGATCATCCCGCCGATCGGGAACAGCAGTGTGCAACCGACCAGGACGGTTTGGATGATATTGCCCCAGAAGACGATCAAGTTTGCATACATGAGGGCGGGGATCAGTACATTCAGGAGCTGGAGAGCCAGATGGCAGTCCTCCCTGAAGTGTCTGCCGATCCGCCCGAAGTCACCTTGGACGATCTACAAGTGGGTGATCGGGATGTCAACAGTCCCGACCAGATCGATCAGCTTAAGAAGATCATCTGGAAGAAGAAGCACCTGCTGATCGGGAAAGTCAATGCCTTACCCCCTGCTTCTCGCGGAGCAATCTGTGACATCGACGTGGGTGATGCCAAGCCGATCGCCTAGCGATGCCGACGTGTGGCGCCACAGTACCGCGAAAAATTGTCTGATCTTATTAAAGGACTGTTGGATACCAAGATTATAAAACCGTAGACCTCGGCTTGGGCCTCGCCGATCGTGATTGTGATCAAGAAGAACGGCGTCGACATCAGGCTGTGCATCGACTATCGGTTGGTAAACCGGTTGACCAAGCTTATGGTGTACCCGATGCCGCTGATCAGCGATCTGCTGGAAGATCTTGACAAGACCCTGTGGTATTGCTCGCTGGATATGGCAAGTGGATTTTGGGTGGTTTCGATGACCTATCGGGCTCGCGAGATTTCGCATTTGTTACGCCGTTCGCTCTGTTCGAGTGGGACCGTATGCCGTTCAGTTTGAAGAACGCACCCCAGATCTACCAGAGGCTGATCGACAACGCATTACATGGACACTTCAAGATTAGTACCGATCGGGACCCCACCAAGACCATGATGTATTTACAGAGGGTGATCTCGATCGGGAAAGGAGACCGTCCGTTCTGGGGAGGCGATCATACATCGACGACATAATTATCCCTGCCTCGTCATGGAGCGATCTGTGCGAGAAGGTTGAACGGTTGTTGGAGACATGTGATCGCTGGAACCTGTCGATCAGTGCTGTGAAAAGTTATTGGGGCATGTCCAAGGTCGCCTATTTGGGTCATATGGTGTCAATCAGTGGGATGGAGGCTAATCCTAAGGATCTAGAGTCACTGAGAAACCTCCCGTTTCCCATATATCTGAAGGCAATGCAGTCCTTCCTAGGGAGCCTGAATTACTACAGCCGCTTCATTTAAGACTTCGCGGTCTACGCGGCCGTGCTGTACGAGCTCCGGGAAGTCGACTATCATATGTTGCGCAAAGGAGATCGGGCAACTTTACGAGATGGCTGCGACTACGATCTGCCTGCAGATTTTCCGCCGGTGGAGGCAGATGACTACATGAATCGTGCACAGGTTGCTTTCGGTATGTTGAAGGCTAAGATGGCGACGGCACCGATTCTAAGACACTTCGATCCGGAAAAAATGCCGATCGTCATTGTGTATGCTAGTAAGTGGGCTATTTCTGCCACTCTAGCACAGGAACATGATGGAGTGTACCACCCAGTCGCTTTTACGAGCCGGACGTTGAAGCCGAACGAAGTTAACTACGGGATAGTCGAAAAGGAAGTTCTGGCTTTACTACGAATTTTGGATGTGTGCTACAACCTACTGGTCGGCTGATCTGTAAAGGTTCTTTCGAGAAAGTCGACATTGGCCTGGCTGTTATCAGCCAATGGGATGGACGTTCGGCTCGGCAGATGGTCAGCGATCTTGTCGCAGTTATCCCTCGAGGTCGTCAAGTGCACCAAGGGAGAGGAGGAGATATTGGGCACATTGGTTGCCAGTATCACCCCTCGGTCTGAAGCGGATGAAGCTCTGATGGCGATTGCCCCAAGGAAGCAACCCCGACAATCAATCTCACGGCCGCTGCCGATCGTCGATCAGGATGAGGAACTCCCGGCCTTGAGTTTCGACGGATCGGCTAGCGTGAAGAAGAAGGTCGGATCCTATAGTGCCATACTGTGGAAGTTACCACAATGTTCTATAGTAGCATCGCCGCCGATTTCACGCCTGACATAACGGTCAACGAGGCGGAATATCGGGGGCTCCTACTGTGTCTCGATCTGCTGTCATCACAGAAGACAGGTCGGATCATCTATGTGGTGAATCCAACCTGGTGATAAGTCAGATCACCGGGGAGATCGACTGTAAGGCACCACGGCTGAAGATGTTGAATGATCAGGTGATGAAGGCGCTGAAAGACCATCCCAACCACGATCTATTCCTCGTGAATCGGTATTGGAACAGAAGCGCCTAACACCTCGCGACCCAACCCATGCGGGACCAGATCGGGGTGACGATCACCGAGGAGGCCGTTCTACTTGAACCTTTGGACATAAACAGGCTCCCGTAGTTGTTCAAGCCCAAGGACAGCCCCGATCAGGTACATGTGATGGCGGCGACTAGATCGCGAACTCG
This sequence comes from Peronosclerospora sorghi, assembly GCA_026184515.1. NCBI lineage: Eukaryota > Oomycota > Peronosporomycetes > Peronosporales > Peronosporaceae > Peronosclerospora > Peronosclerospora sorghi. The sequence continues at coordinate 1,145,050 of CM047583.1, read as the reverse complement.
GAAGTCTCGCCGATCGTTCCCAAAGGAAAGGCTGAGTGAGTACGTTGTACAACAGCTAAGGGCGGAACGTATCCTCAAGGCTCAGGACGAAGAAGAGTGGATCGTCAACTTGAAGGCCTATCTGCGCGGTGAACTGTCCAAGTTAACAAATGATCAGGCGAAAGAGTGTACCAAGATCGAGAACAGTTACGATGTGGACGACAATGGATTTCTGTATTACTGCCGTGAAATTGATCAAGACAGTGCCGATCGAGATCGACTGTCGAAACTGGTGATCCCCGAGTTGCTACAGCCGGATGTCCTTCATCACTACCATGTGAGTCTAGAAGGGGGACATCATGGCATAGGCAGGACATATCACAAGATCAGGGCCCACTTTCACTGGAGATGACTCTTTCGGAGCGTGCAGAAATATGTGGGCTGTTGCACAGATTGCGAGACTGGAAAGGGCAGACCGATAATCAAGGGCCGATCTCCCGGAAAAATCGAGGCTACCTACCCTTTCCAGGTGATAGCAATGGATCACATACCGTCGCTGCCCAGATCGACACGCGGTAACACTGAGCTGCTGATCTGAATCGACCTGTTCACTGGTCTGGTGATCGCAAAGGCTAGTGCATCCCGATCTGCGGATCAGATCGCCCAGAGTTATGAAGAATGCGTGTTCAGAAGGTTCGGCGCCAGCGAAGTTACCAGACACAATCGGGAACCCGGTTTTTTGGCCGAGGTGTTCCGATCGTTCAATAACATGCTAGGCCAGAAGCAGAGCGCGACGATGGCATATCGCCCGCAAGCGAACGGATCGGCTGAACGCATGGTGCAGACAATCACAAGGGCGGTCAAGATATATGTGGCCGATCCGGACCAACGTGACTGGGACGAGTATGCAGAGAGACTGGTATTCGCACTCAACTCTTCAACCGATCGGTTCCGAGGAGAAACGCCATTTTATCTGGCGTATAGATGGGACCCTAGATCGACACTTGAAGCGGCGATACGGATCGGCTGCACTCGGACCCGCGATCGCGATGCCCGTCGTTGGCGTATGCGGGTCCAGAAGCATTACCAGCATGCGAAAGAAGTCGTCAATGAAAAGTTGCGTCAGGCCACACAAGATCAGGAAGACCGGAATAACGATCAGGTCCGACCTCATGGTATTGAACCAGGGGCGAGGGTATGGTTATACCTCGGTCGGGTCAAGAAAGGCTATGCGAAGAAGTTGGATCACATGTGGCAAGGTCCTTTCCGTGTAGCAGAGCTGATTGGTGAGCATGCTTCCCGTCTGATCACGATCGGCACGAATTACAAAGTTTTTCCAATCGTGCACATGTCCAAGCTGAAGCTGGTCAGAGAATTCCCCGATCGGCCTAAAATTCCCTGTCTGGTGGACGAAGCGGAGAGATTCGATTTTGATGAGGCTCTGCTGCCGGAGGACAGTTGGGAAAGGCCATTGGAAGAGGACGAATTCGAGGTGGAAAAGTTGATGGATGTCCGATCGGTCAAGAAGACCCGTTTCGGTCGCACCCACCGAGAATATCTGGTCCGCTGGAAGGATCATGACGAAGAAACTTGGATCGACGAACTTGATCTAAATTGTGGAGCACTGCTACTAGAGATCGAGCGAGAACGAGTGAGTCGGAATCGCTTCGCAGTGATGCAGACCCATGAAGACGAAGACCCAGACACACAGTAGCACCGATCAGTATATCGATCGGTGTGAATGTGTAAGGTCTGAATTATTGTGAATAAGTGTGATGAACAGGAGTAGTGGAGTGACGAACGTGGTGATGATTTTCGCGATGTGGATGGAAACTGTATATGATAACGTGTTGGTGCAAGTTTGGAGAAAGTGATGAATTTGGTCAAGTGATTGGATGATCAGGAATGTGAAAAGAATGATGACATGTATTACGAATTATCTGGTCAGCTAACTGGTGCATCAAGAATCACTATCACCCCATGTACGGCCGATAGTCAGCGCCGGATGGTCTTCGATCTGGGTCTGGTACTGATTGCGCCAGGGATCCTTCGATCGATCTGGGCCAAAGCGTCCTTCATGTCTGTGACCGGCTCGTCACAATGAAGACCGGGATACCAGGCGTCGTCGTCAGCTATCACCCCGGCTTTCTCAACCCGACGCTTGGTCATATGGAGAACCACAGGATATAAGACGATGTCGAGGTCGCATTCGCGGGCCAGCATCCCTCCCAGAACGAACTGGCATAGGGTCTGCCAGGCCTCGCCTACCCGACTCCGGCGCCTCTTTCGGTTTCTCTGGAACGAGATCAGGCCTTGATCTTGTTGCGCTCGACCAGGAAGCACTAGATAGTGCGTATACTCCCAGATCGCTTGGCTGTAAGTCTCGTTGAAGGTGTTCACTCGACCTAAGAACGAGTCGATCCACGCAGTCGACGCAAACATGGACCCCAGCTTGGGGCGGAAGAACACCTTCCATGGCTCATCTGCGTACAAACGGGAGATTTGTGGTGCTGTGAACAGGTCCTCCCGCCATGCAGAAGCGTCAGGAGCCTTGGGAGCTGGAGGAAAAAGCCAGGAGTCCGGGCGCGACAGAGATCGGGCTAATATCTGCTTGGTCAGGGCAGATTGGTACAAGCTACCGATCTGCCACGATGACCATGGCGAAGTGGCATCCGAGGTCAGCGATGGGAGAGGACGACCTCCGGTCAACAACTCTTTCAATCGGGCGTGATTGTGCAGCCCAGACGTGCCGGGCTGGAACGAAGGTACCGATCCGGTCGGCTCGCAAGTCGGTGCAGCACCATCACCCTGGGAGCTGATCGGCTTATTAGCCCCCGATGCGGGCTTCGTAGGAACGGAACCTCGGCGTCGATCTGACCGGGACTTGGATAACGCAGTGACCAAGAACTCGGAATCGCTCGATCCGCCCCACGAGTCCTCTCCGGAGGAGACCTCTATACACCCGGTGCTAGCGGCGCGGGGGCGCGAGGGCCACGAGATTTGGCGGGGATAGACTCGTCATCTGCGACCGAGCTGGGGATTGGGAGATACGACAGCGTCTTGGATTTCTTCTGGGGCACCGCTCGCTTCTTCTCGAGTTCGGTGGCACGCGCTATGCCCCGCGCCCTTTAGCTTTTCGGTGCGTCCTTACGCTTTTTAGACTTGGAAGTTTTCGAAATTTCGGGGTGGTCACTTTTGGCCAATGAGTGGCGTCGGGTCCGGTCTTGATGTAGATCGACCAGAACGGCCGATGCAGACCGGTCAGCATTAGAGCGGTCAGCCGGACGCTGGTGCAACAAGTCAGTCAACTGTTGATAGCATCGATTCACGGCCGCCCAGCGACGATCTGATTCCTGGGTCCAGGCGTCCGATCGGGCCTGGAAGGACTCGACCTTCCCGATCTGCTCCCGGACCACGACCTGTAACTCGCTAATCTGCCTCTACAGTTCACCATGTTGGTTGCGGAGTAAGGTCCGATCGGACTGGTCCTCCAACCTCTGCTGGTCGACCACCGCGAGCTGTTCCAGGAGGTGCGATCGGTAGGCCTCCAAGCGAGTCAGATCGTGTCGTGCGCCGATCATCCCGTCCAAGATCGGTCGGAGCTGATCGCAATGATTATGAGACTGCCGATCAGCCAGGCATAAGGCGTCGAACGTCTTGGCGATATCGGCGAGCAATTGATCTATATGCAAGGGAAGGTCAGACCAGACCCAAGATGGAAACAGACCGATCGACCTACCTCGCGTTGCTTGTTGGACGATCTGGGCCCGGAGATGTGCGTTTTCAACAGTCACCTCCTGCAACTTCGTGGACATGGGGATCAAAGTATCCACCTCCTTCCGCAGTTGCAGAAGTGAAGAATCCCTGATGTCTAACTGGGACTGGAGCTCACGGACCGTTTTCCGGAGCTGATCGGCCTCGATCTGATGCTTTCCCGGTGTGTCGGACCCTGAAGTGCTGAGGAAGCTGTCAGATCGGGCCGATCTGGTCGGCGAACCAATATGGGGCGATGAGGAACGCAGGGCACCTGCAGCAAAGAAGGTCAAGAGAGGTCACAAGGCGATCGGGTGTGCAAGGCAAGTACCTGGAGAAGTTGGATTCGGAGATCCGTTCATTGGTGAAGTCCGCTTCTGTGAAGATCTGGAAATGATGAGATCGGGCCGCTACCGTTGCGCGGCTGCGACAGGACTCAGGAGAGGCTGTGGCGAAGTGGACGCAAGAATTTTGGTCGTTTCCGGTCAGCAGCATACCGATTGGCCTATCGGCGATCGGATTGGTGGAAATCCAGGATGCTTTTTAGCCAGTCATGTGCAAGGGGTGTCAAGAACACGGATTTGGGTAAGTCACATGAGATTGCGTGTACTACATATTAGCATGTTTGGTACATATTGGGGACTATAGGGGGTAGGTAGTTATTTGGGAAAATGTTTTGGTTTTGGCTTCGTCTAAGAATAGCGTTTTTCGCTTTACGACTTAATTGTTGGACCTCTAACTCAACCGGGGGTCGTTTCGCTTTGCACATTAGTCGCCTCTGCACTCCGCAGAGTGTTTTGGGAGCGGAAGGTCGAATAATCCCCTCCAGCTCATTATACCCGGCCACGACGCGTCACAGACGCACTTGGCCCGCCGGAAGTCCCTCGACGGGAGTGTACTTTGGTCGACCTCTCAAGTTTAAGTTGCGCAAGTTTGGAGGGTGCTATTACGTCTTTTGGATTATTACGTGGAGATATCGTTCGTGGAGTATATCACGTTCTCATTTGGATCTCCCTACTGGACTATTGGATTATTGGAGTTTTGTTCTCGTATTGGTTGGGCTATACGATCGTTTGAGCGATCTGCCATTTGGAGCATACTAAATTCGAATATACCTGGTCTGTCCGTACCCAGGGTGAAGAGTTCCGCCCGGGGTATACTACCCAGCACGTTCTACCACATTTAGACCACAAGTCAATCCCAGCACCGATCCACCGAGTGTGTTACCAGCCCATTCCATCGGGTCCACAAGGTGAGATGACAAACAAATCGGACCAGGCGTCCTTTGTTGAGGACCGGTCGTCTGCCAGCAGCGGACGATCGGATCGGATCGTGGGGAAGGTTCGCGGGGTACCCCCCCCCGTAAGTTGGAAGGCCGGACACGATGGTGGTCATGTACTCGACACTACGGTGTTCGATTTTGAACTTGACTCCACCACAGTAGAACTTACCAAATTCGTACCTAGCTAAAATGTAGTGTACACTACCTGTGTACCAACACGTGGCTGGCTGCCACACCATTCCCAAGGGCTCCTGCTCTGATTGGTTAAATAACCAATGGTTCAAAACCTTTCGAACCGGTCAATACTGACCCCAACCGTAGTGTACTTACGTACACTACCTACTAAATGTGACTCGAATGTAACCCTGTTACAAAAGTCATATCATGTGTTCGGACAGTTTGCGCTGTGAATATGCAACGTATTTCGCAAATATTGCATGCTGTTTGGGCCTTTTCTATTGCCTTTGATTGTGGTATCAAGGTAGACAAAGGGTATTTAGATGTTCGCTTGTGCTTTGCCCTTAAGGGAAAGCTATTTAACATCCATCTCATGACAATACCGATACATCAAAGTCACACCGGATACAATATGTTTTAGATCATTATCGATTTTTAGTGGTGCTCAATGGATCGTGGAATAAAAAGCTTATCGGAATATCAACTGATGGAGCGTCTAATATGACAGTACGGCATCAAGGTGTCGTTACTAGGCTTCAACAATAGTGTCTTCCTGGATTGTACCGGACTTGGTGTGCGTTGAATCAGTTGGACTTGATAGTTCAAGCAAGCTTCAAAGCACTTTGTAGCGATACATTCGTGAATATGACTACAGAAATGGTTGGCTATTTACGGCGTTAGCAGAATTTAATTTCTCAAATGAAGTCGAAATGCCCAAAGTTCATTGATACAAGATAGTTATCGATGAGAATATTGTTAGGATGGTTTGCAGCGAAGCGTATTGAAATACAGCAATACATTGCGCAAAAGAATCCGGCTTGTACGCCGCCTACTTTCTGGTGGATCATATATTTTCCTCGTATGTGGACACCGTCAACGTGTCTTTCGTCCGCCTTCAAGGACTTGCGACGCTGGCTAGCCAACAACGTGAAGAATTAAAACGGCTGGTAATGGAATTATATGAAATATGCGACGTTCATGGCCTTTTAAGCGATCATGATCTCGCAATAGCGCCACCACCAAGTATTTGTCGGATTGGAAACTATGAAGTGGAATTTGAAAGAGCCAAAAGTTTTATATGGAACCAAAGGAACTATGCTCCAAAGACATTTCAATATATTCAGCGCACGGAACCCCAGCACTTTAATCTCTTGATTCAATCCGTCGCCGAACTATTTGTAGGAGCAATCGACAAAAAATCGAGGATTGTAACGGAAAGAGGTATCAATAATGCATCGGCAGGTCTACTACCAGCAGTATTGCCACACAAAATTGTCAAATAAAGTGGACAACAGTTTTCTCATATTATTCGAGAGCAAAAATTGCGTTTATTGGATACCTTTACCCAGCACAATCTTCGACAGTTACAAGATGAATTTGCGGCTTTGGTCCAAGCACGACGTCGTGAGCCACAATTCAAAGAAGTTCTCGACGATTGTGATCACAAAACAAATTTCGAGAAAGGATGGTCCGTTGTGGGGAAAAGATACCCGCATCTTCAGGAATCCGTAGGCGAGATGCTACTGTTTTCCTTGGTACAAGCACGGTCGAGTCAGATTTTTCGGAAAATACCTGGCAAAAGGACAAGTATAGGTCATCTTTAACGGATTTTTCACTCGAAGGGATTTTGCTGTGCAAGCAGCCCCATCAGCTTGGAGAGATATGCCAACGTCTATAGATGTTCCATAGAGAACTAAAGTGGTTCCAAAATATCCCAAAATAATTTTCGTTATCACCCCAAAATAGCCTATTTTGGGTAAAACGGGTAAATCCCCAATGTAAAGAGGCCTGCTCCAGATCCACGCCTACGCGAAGTACCACTACACCTGCTTCGTACGCTCAGCCTTTTCGCCATGTCATATCTACCCCGTTGGCACATTTACCTCCTATTTTCGGTTTATGATTTGTTTGATAATGCGATCACTGCAGAACCAGAGTATCAAAAGCCGCAGCAAAATCAATTACCAATAATGACCCCGTACCTAGTAGGGTCACTAGAGAAGCACACTTCTAGACCATGTCTGTTAACCATTTTATACCTTCATACAAGCAAATTATGACTCTATGATGCTGTACATTAAAAGAGAATGGATTGGTAAAGAGAATCGGTAAATCCACGTACATTTTTGGTAAATCCACGTACTTAAACATGCCCCTCTGGGCAACTGGCGGTTTCAGCACCATTCCACCCAAACTGCAGCTGCCGATGCTTGCACCGCCGGATGAAGGCTCGTTCGCCACTAGGGAAGCTGTCAAGGAGCACTGCTAAGCAAAAGAAAAGCAGGAAGGCTACGATGTTTCCATCGGCCACAGCAAACTTGAAAATCAGCTGTGTCTGCGTTGCAACAGGAGCGGAAGTGCTCCTCCTGAGCACCAAGGAAGGGTAAGACTAGTTCGATGAAGTGCAAACGTCCGTTTGAGCTATACGCATCAAAGCGGGTTTGTGGGATGTGGGTTATGCGCGTAAAAATCCCGAGCATAACCACGAGCCGAGTTACACGCCCAATGCATCGCCGTATGACGAAGAAGATCATCCAGCACGTGGATGTACAAATGAACACCAACATCATGCCTCGGCAGATCATGGCGTCGCTTTGGAAGAACGGTGCTAACTTCACAATCAACCAGGATGTGTACAATGACTGCAAGCGGATCCGCCGTGCAGACTTGGGCGTGAGCACATCCATCGAAGAATTACTGGATAGGCTCCAGACGTCCGGATATCTGCATCGTGCAGATTTTGGCGAAGAACGTCGGGTATCACGTTTGTTCTTTGCAAGCCCAGACGCGGTCGAGTTAACCCGTCGATTCAACACCGCGTTTGTAGCCGATTGTACTTACAAGAAGAACGGTTACAATATGCAGGTGCTACATATTGTCGAGATGACGTGTACAAACCGCTCGTTCAATGCATGCTTTCCCATACTCTCCGGGGAAACCCAAGTCGATTACGAATGAGCACTGAGGACGTTCCGTACCATGTACGCACCAGGGTTCGTCTTGCCAGTGATTTCCACAGACAAAGATTAAGCGCTCAGCAATGCTATCGCAGCGGGTACGCTGGAGCTACACACATCCTGTGTACATGGAACATCAACAAGAACTTGTCGGTCAAATCGAAGTTGCAGTTTGCCATCTGTGAGAAGTGGGATGAGTTTTTTGCGTGTTGTGCACCTCTTTGTGCGTCGGCAGACGATACATCATATCAAATAAACCTGCAGGATCTTCAGTTCACCTGCGAGACCTCCCGCAAGTTAAGCGGTATCTGACCAGCACGTGGTTAATGGTAGCAGGTGCGTACACGCACGGTGCGGCTAGCGCACAGAGGAAGACTTTCCTTAAGCGGCGATACGCCGCTACTTAGCCGATACGCCCTTATATAAGGGCTTAGTGGGAAATTGTTCTCTCACTCGGGGACAAGATTCCCTGCGTTTACGCTTACTAAACACTAACGCCTTGTTACAAGGATTCCCTTAGAAAGGGAGAAGCTAAGGGAGGTACTCCCTTTGGCTTTAAAACTCACTGCGCGCGCGACCGTTCTGCGTCGTGCGCCTAGCAGTATTAAGTGTATTTGTAAACTGATTTATTTATTTAATATAAAATCAGCCTAACTTAATAAACTAATATAAACTATATGCAATACTAGGTAGAACTTACTTAATTCGTACCTAGCCGAAATGTAGTGTACACCACCTTGTGTAACAACACGTGGCAGGCTTCCACGCATTCAACAAGGGCTCCTTCCCTGATTGGTTAAAACAACCAATAAGTCCGAACCTTTCGGACTGGTAAATATTTGACCTTAACCGTTGTGTACTTACGTACACCAACGTAACCAAATGTAACCCTGTTACATTAACGGTCAAGGAGAAGTTCTTCCAAGCATGGACTGGGCGCTTTCCTCATTTTGGTAACGTAACATCGTCCAGAGTTGAGAGATCACACGCAGATTTGAAGAATTATCTGGGCACCTCACCGAAGAACGCGTTTGAGATGTTCAAATCGTTGAACCTTGCGTGGAAGGAGCAGGAGGCCATACGGATTCAACGACCGTTTGTACCACGATGTGATTGGCCGACTATCACGCCACGCACTCAATATGGTCAAGTAACAGCACGCGATACTAGGAACGGAACGACTCAATGAGTGATACACTCGGCTATTCACAAGCTCCTGGGGCATGCCACGCTGCCACATGATACACGAGCGCGTTGGGAGAGCGCTCCTCTGTTGATGACATACTTCCATGCAGAATGGCACATGTGAGCTCCTGTTACTGCCCGTGAACCCGCCATGCAGCCTGCCGAGACAATTGCCACGCTTGCCAGCACGCTGCCGCCGCATCAACAAAAGATGTTGTGCGACCAGGCCCTTGCGTGTCTGGAGCAGATACAGCGTGTGCAGGAACCTGTGGTGGTTCGGCAGTGACGTGGAAGACCTTCTGGAGCAGTAGCGCGAAACGGTGAGTCAACCAGGCGCGATCCCTCAGCATTCAAGGTCAATCCGGCAACTTACCGCAGAATCGACACTTGTGGCATCTGCTTCAAGCCAGGGAATAACCGTCTGCGTTGCCCACTTTTTGCCCACTCGTGAGCAGCAAGCTTTAGCCCAATGGAAGTGAATGAGCTTGGAATGTTTCAGTACGTGGATTTACCAAAGAGGTACGTGGTAGTACCAATTCCCTTGGTAAATTGGTAAGATTAAAAACCACTAGAATTCCATGAATATTAAGAAAGATGGTATTTTGTGTATTTTTGCCGAAAAAATGGTGGTGTGTTAGGTAATTACTACTGCCAAAAAATCTACATGTTGTTTAATTTCGAATATTCTATACTGTCTTTTCATTGAAGTACAGGTTGAAGTCACATATATATATATATATATATATATATATATACTTACGCACTGCAAATATGATGAGTTAGTTTTAAAATTTCAGTCAATATAAACTCGAATTGTTAGCGTGGTCTTAGCACCAAATGCTACGGGATCAATGATATTTTCCACCATATCGTTCACAAATGAACTGAATGGGCAAGACGCTAATTTGTCGCTATTGATTAATTAGCGAGGCAAAGCAATGGCAGTACAAGTAAGTATGAATATGTTAAAATCATATGTAGCCATTTTGGAAGTTTTGGCTAAAATGTAATTTCACGATGATGGAACCCCAGTGGCTGAAATGTGCAAATGGATTTTCAAGTTAGAATAGAGTTAACTTTTAGTATGTTATATTTGAATTTGGTAACTTTACATATTATACTTTTCGCTTTTATAAAACAGCTTAAGTGAAGGCATCCGTCGCATGGCATCCGTCGCGTGGCATCCGCCGCGCCTTACCCTTTTCTCACGCTTGATCCTCCGTGGTCAAAACTATCAGGCGAGGTAGTGTAGGATCTATGATGCGAGTACAAGTTTCTACATCATGTACGTGTTATATTAATCCATTGTTTTGAACTGATCAAGAATCTGATCAATATTATCACGTAACAAAGTAGAAGGGATTGCATAAATACCTGAATTGAACAAAGAGGACACTTTAGTATTAAATAAGTTAATCAATTTGTGGTGGAGCGGCTGATCAAAGGTTTTGACGCTTGATCAGGCGGTACCACGGCGCCCGGACTGCCGACTAACGAAGGGGGTCCTCCGGTTGTCCTTGACCGCTTGTGTTTCTGCTCACCTTGTGTACCCGACGGCTTAGTCGTGGGTCGCTCTCCAGGTGGCGGGGATCTAGACACGGCAATTCCTTGATGCAAGATTGGGGAACTTGTAATGATTTGATCGAGGTGCTGATCAGACGTGATTCGGTGTAATTGAGCTCAAACCAGGTGCGAACAGGCTTGATCAGCAGTGATCAGGCTTGGGAAGGCACCGAAAGTCGTTGATCAGCTGTGATCAGGCTTGATCAGACTTAATCAGGCGCTAAAAGTAGTTGAAAAGCTGAGATCCAACTCGATCAGGCTTGATCAGGCACCAAAAGTAGTTGATCAACTGAGATCAGACTCGATCAGGCTTGATCAGGCACCAAAAGTAGTTGATCAACTGAGATCAGACTCGATCAGGCTTGATCAGTCACCAAAAGTAGTTGATCAGCGGTGATCAGACTTGATCAGGTGCCAAACGTCGATCAGGTACAAGTTGGTGCGATCTGCGAGTTGTTGATCGCGGATCACGAGTTGCAGAGTGTCGATCAGGTGTTGATCGGCGAACGGGGTACTTGATCAGGCAGTGGAAGTCTTCACTGCCCGATCACGGAGCCTCTGAGTCTTCAAACAGCTAAAGGAACACCCAAATATATGTATTCCTATCCTAGACCTACGAGGGGGGGGGTAAATTTTGCTTAATCCACCTAGAGTTCCCGTGGGGCGCTTACAGCAGCCGAACTGTAGAAGCCAAACGCGAACCAAACGTGGAGAGTGAGAGCACTGCTCAATAACACTCTCAAAACCAAAAACCTTTACTGAAGAACCGCTGACACAGCGGGCGGAGTTGCGGAGTAAGCTCTCAACACTCTACGTCTGCCGGTGGGCCAAAAATGCACAAAGCGCTCCCGCCCGGGACGTAGAGGTGTATACTAATAAGGGAGGCGCACAGGTGCCGTCCCGGAAACGATCTGCTAGATCGAACACGCAAAAGGAGAACTTTATTATTGCTTAAATCCTAAGAGCTACCAATTTCCTAATATCCACCAATCAGAACTACCCGTTCCAGCGTCCTCCGTCGCCCAGTCGACCTGATTTGTCCGTCGTCCGTCGCTGCTCGTCGATGTTCGCTGAGTACCTATACGTAATCTTCCCATCTTCCTATGCCCTGTCTATGTACTGACTATGTGCACCACGGTTGTACACGCAACTGTATACGCCGTGGTACCCACAATCCTATACGATTACGTACCGATTTTGACCGTAATCGCCCCCCTAAATCAGGCCCTATAATAAGGCATTATAATAAGGCCCGTTTATTGGGCCCAATTATAACACGCTTTACGACAGCCGCCCCTGATCCTCGCCCCAGCCGTACAGCGGTTGGGGCGAGGGTTGATCATGCCGTTTGATATCGTGGATCATGTTACCGTTGGTCGGCTTGTCCACCATGACGTCATCGGACAGGTGATAATCACCCATCAATCTGCCTGTCCTTTCTCCCCCCGATCAGGTCCCGTTCTATCAGGCTGTTACCGTTAGTGGTACTCCACTCGCGATCCAGCGATCACCCTTCAACAACCGTGTCATCTGCGATCAAGCTGTCTCGACCAGGCATTCCTACATTTCCACCATGCAAGCGATAACGGGCGGCACCCCGGCAAACACCACCGACACTCCTGCCCTGGATCGGGCCGCAGCTGATCAGGCGATCGCTGGTATCAATCGGGATTACAGTTTGCAAGCGTCCCTACACGCGCGTGATGATCAGATCACCACGTTATCTGACTCGCTCGCGATGAGTGAAGACTTGGTCGCGATGCTTCGGCAGCAGCTCGCTCTTGCCAAACGCGCTGTGGTGGAGCGAGATGTCGCGATCAAGCGGGACGCCTTCGAACAGATCAAGCCATTGCGTGATTTCGTCGACACCAACGTCAATGATCTCCAGACCCAGTTGAAGACCATTGAAAGCGCTATGGCCGATCAAGAAAAACCCATGGTCTATAAACGCGCACAGATCCGGGATCTGGAAGGCCGTCATGCCCGTGATAGGTATCTGCAATCGGTGCTTGAAGACACCATCGCTGATCAAACACGGGATCTGGATCAACTTCAACAGCGCCTAGCCAAGTTACAAGAAGAACGCGATTGGGCTGCCTATGGGAGTCAGCGCTTGTTCGGACAGGTTCTCAGGCTCACTGCCGAGGTTGATAGGCGCAAACACCAGTATCATCGCCTTCGAAAGAAAAAAAATCCAATTGCCTGAAGATGGACGAGTATACTGCCATCATGGCCCAGGCGCAGGAACTATCTGATCGGGTCAAGGGAGTGTCTGACCTTCAAACTGAGCTGGACGATCTGCACGCCGCATATTATCAGCTGGAGAACGAACATTCCGCCATGCAATGCCGCTTCGATCAAGTTTCCGCAGAGCGTGACACGTTGCGCCATCAAGTGCAGGAGTTTCAGGGCGAAGTCACACAGTTACGCTCGTTCCACTCGGACCTTCAGTCTCAGTTGGCCGGTATGTCGTTGCGGATGCAGATCGCACCAGTTATACGCACCCCTTCGGCGGGTTCTGATCAAGCTACACCGCCAGCTGGCCTTACCGCCTCTCCTGACGGCTCGATCAGCCTCTCCGCCCATTCGCCTAAAAGGCGTACTCGGCGTTCTCGATCCTCCTCTCGGTTGAAGCGGCCACGCCTCCTTTATCCTGTTTCGGAGGCGAAGACGGAAGACGGTGATCCCCAAGTCCTGATCAAGACGATGAAGGCGGATTTCCTGGTCCGATCGCTTCTATTCCTTCCACTCCTACAGTTAGCGAGTTCGGGAGCGAGGGTATACCTGATCAAGTCACTTCCGGGTCTCTGTTGCCGCGTACGGGTGATTTCCGGACATTAATCGCGGTATCTGATGACGCCAGCGACGCCGACATCCTGCCGTGGACTCCGGATCAGCTTGGTGGGTTTGATCTGCGTGACGTCAAGGCCCAAGTGGTATTTGACTACTTGACCCGCCCGGCAGGATGGATGTTTCCGGATGCAGTGCACGCCCCTCCGGCTGATTCATGGTCCGGTCATTTGATCACCCAACCGGAAGTGGAGCTGCTGTATTCTCAATTCCCTTGGGGCGTTTTCATGACCATGTTGCCGCCCCTTTCTTTTTCGCTCAGTCGGCTGGTTCGCCGACTTCGAGACAAAGTGCCGGTCGTTTCTCGAACATCACGCGCTGGCGATCTGGGAGTCGACGCATTATCTCGCTATCGCTAAAGGCCTTCGCGAGACGGATGACTTCTTCCGGAATTACTTCAACAGTCGCCTCCAACGCAGAAGTCGTGCCGGAGCGACCTGGAAGAGGGTCGTGGATTTCTTCCTGCGGGGGATGATCGACGGAAAATGTGATCTCGACATTTTACTGGACCCGTCGATCACCCATTGTGCTCGCAACCGTCCTTTGAAGTATGCCCCAGCCGATGATGGGGCGTGGTACCCAGGGTTCCTCTCGGACCCGCCATCCCGGACCCTATTGGACGCTTTGAAGGAGGTTGATACTTTTGAACCTTGGCGGGTTCAATATCGTTCCTCCCCTGAAAACCACCCTGGCCGTAAAATCCCTCGGATTCGTCGCAAGTTCTTTTGGTCTAGTTAATCAGTTGATCGTTCCGCCCTTAATCAATAAGCAATCTTGATCATGCCATTTCCACTGTGCGTCTTTACTTCCCCATGCATGATATAAACCGGTATTCTGTCGTCTTATCTTCGTTACTCCATCACCTTGTCTCGCAATATCCATCGTAAACACATCACCTCAATCCATTTATCGCTTCTTCATCCATTGTGAGTTTCGAAAATCATCTTTCTTCAATCGGTAATTCTTCGATCGTAATTCATGACCAGTCTGCCGATCACGCATTAGTTGGACTCTTCGTCCACTTGCATCACGTCAAACCGATGTCTGTTGATCCTTTTCATCTCAAAGTCCTTGATCAGGGCATCACAGTTTAAGTCTGCCTCGTATACCCACGACCGCTCAGCATAACCTTTCCAGTAAATTTGATATTCACGTAACGTTCTTCCATATCTAGTCTTTAGACCTGATCGGACATCGGTGATACGATCAACTTCAAATTCATCTGGATCTAGCGTCCTTTCATAGCTTTCCTCAGGTAACAAAGCTTCATCGAAGTCTAAACGCTTCTCTATCCCGGCTGTTAGTGCCGTAGTAGTGCGATATGGAAATTCCTTGACCAATTTCAGCTTGGTTAGATGCACTACTGGAAACATACGATAGTCCGTGCCAGCCGTAACCAGTCTCGCCGCATGATTACCCATTACCTCATCGACTCTGAAGGGTCCATGCCACATGTGCACCAGTTTCTTCGCGAACCCTTCTTTCACCCGATCAAGGTATACCATACCCTTGATCCAGCCAATATTTTTTTAGAAAAAAAAAAAAATCAATTACAGGTTGTAAAATTACTTTAATAAAAAACAATATTTTTTCTTTTTTCGATCTTGTGTGGTGTCACTTGACCATTGTGCTTTTCAGCTCGCTCAGCCACCGCTTGATGCAATCGAGCGCTCACTTGATCACGGGCATAACGATAGTCCTTTTGCAGCTTATATCTCCACCGGCGAGCATCCCGGTCTTTACGCCGAATTCCGACCAGTTGCAATGTAGATTCCAACGATGATCGTGGGCCCCACCCATACGCCAAATAAAATGGTATTTCATAACGAATACGATCGGGGGTTGAGTTCAGCGCGAATACCATCCGCTCTGCATACAAGCTCCAGTCTTTCTGGTCGGCATCTGCTACATACATCTTGATTGCTCGCGTGATCGTCTGCACCTTCCTCTCCGCCTTACCATTCTCCTGTGGACGGTATGAAATAGTGGCACTCTGACGTTGTCCCACGATTTTATTGAACGCGCGAAATACTTCCGACATAAAACCTGGTTCACGATCGTGACGGATCACTTCGCTAGCCCCGAATCGTCGAAACACACACTCTTCATAATTTTCGGCAACTTTCTGCTCTTTGCGGGACGATCCAGCTTTCGTGATCACCATACCCGTGAACAGATCCGTCCAAATCGGCAGTTCAGTATGTCCATCGGTCGATCGGGGTAGTGACGGGATATTATCCATGGCTATCACTTGAAATGGGTACGTAGCCTCGATATTCCCCGGCGACATGTCCTTGATCGTAGGTTTGCCTTTCCCCGTCTCGCAATCTACGCATTTTCCGACAAACCTTTGTACGCTTCGAAATAGACCACGACAATGGAAGTATCTTCTGATCCTCTGATATGTACGCCCTATGCCTTGGTGTCCTCCTTACAAGCTCACATGATAGTGGTGGAGGACATCTGCATGTAGGCTCTCGGGTAAGACCAGCTTAATCGAAAGGTGCCGATCGTCTTGATCATCTTTGTCATCGTTAGCTTTGCTTTTAGCCATGTTTCCACAGTAGATCAGCAATCCTTGTTCATCGACATCGTAGCTGTAAGCAATTTTCGCGCATTCCTTAACTTCGTCTGCGTCCAATCGTGAGACGTCACCATACAGATAACTTCGCAAATCATGAATCCATTTTTCTTCGTCCTGTGCCTTTTTCACCCGTTCCGCCCTTATACCGGCTATAGATATATCGGGCCACGTTGACGGTCGCGGCTGATGTAGGTAACGTGATCGTGTCATCACTGGTACTTGCGGGGCAGTGGGATCTTCATTCCACGTGATCACTTCCGGCAACCTGTTGAGATCGGTCAATTTCTCCAGCTGTTTCACGTCATCGATTTCAAATCTTGTTCCACCCTGCATAGCCCTAGTGGTAATGTGATCTGCACTCTTATTCCACTCTCTTTTGACATGCACCAAATCATGATCCGACCATTCGCGAAGGAGATTGAACGCACGCTGTTGCAACACTTGCAATCGCGAAGCTTTACACTCTATTTCGCCGCGCATTTGCCGGATTACTAAATTCGAATCTCCACACACGATCGTCCTTCCTTTGGGGTATCTCGACAGTAGGTCCAAACTTAAAAGCAATCCATGGTATTCCGCTTCATTCACCGTGATAACAGGCGCATGATCGGCTACCGTGGTCATAATCTTCTATCCCGGTAATTTCCAAACGATAGCGACGAACGCACCTAGTCGCTTGAAACTTGCAGATCCATCGAAACTAATCACGTAGAGTTCTTCGCCTTTTCCGACCGTAGGAGGTGGTACTTCATTCATCTGCCGCGGTTGTTTTTTCGGTGCGATCGCAATCAGGGACTCATCGATTTGGGTGCGAGGAGTGATACTTGCAGCTAACGCCCCTAGTACCTCCTCTTCTCCTTGTACACATTTCTTGATCTCCAGGTCCCACTGTGATAAGATCGCATCCCATCGGCCCAATCGTCCGTCCAACCCGTTGTATGTTAGTAACCATCTCAGTGTGGATAAACGCGACAAGACATTGATCGTCTTTCCGACCAGCATCGTGAAATAAACATCCAAAATTCGTAAAAGCGCAAGAACTTCCTTTTCGACGGGGCTGTAGTTCAGCTCTCCGTTCTTCAACGTCCGGCTGGCGAATGCCACGGGGTAATACACTTGATCATTTTCTTGTACCAGCGCGGCGGATACCACCCACTTGCTGGCGTAAACCACGATTACTGGCGTTTTGTTCTGATCAAAGTGGCGCAGATTTGGAGCTGACGCAATCTTCGCCTTCAGCATGCTGAATGCCACTTTTGACCTGATTAATCGATCGTCTTCCTGATCCATATTCTACTTGCTCAACGATCGGCTTTTTAACTCTTCATAATCCGTTTCCCTTAATTCGTAGAGCACAGCGGCATAGATCGCAAAATCTTCGATAAACCGACGGTAGTAGTTCAAACTCCCCAAAAACGATTGCATGGACCGTAAGGTGCCAGGGAAAGGCAGATCAATCAGATCATCCAAATTTTTCGGATTTGTTTCCAAACCTCGGCTAGAGACATGATGCCCTAAATAGGGAACTTCGCGTCGCCCCCAGTACGATTTGGTCACGCTGATCGATAAATTCCACTGATCACACTTCTCCAACAAACGATGCACCTTGTCACACAGGGTAGCCCAGGTAGGTGCCGGGATCAAAATATCATCGATATATGATCGCCGCTGCAGTAAAGACGGGCCCGGTGTTTGGTCGGGCTCTACCACCGTTAATACATCATCCGATTCGTCAGCACCGTCCTTAACCTTGAGATACCCATATAATGCGTTATCAATCAACCGCTGGTAGATTTGCGGAGCATTCTTTAGGCCAAAAGGCATCCTATTCCATTCGAACAATCCAAACGGAGTGAAAAACGCCGAAATATGACGTGCTCGATCGGTCGTACTACCCAAAAACCGATCGCCATATCCAAAGAGAAAAACCACAGCGCTTTATCCAAATCTCCGAGTAGATCAGTTCAGGGGCACTGGATACACCATAAGGCGCGAGTTGATTCACCGCGCGATAGTCGATACATAGGCGAATATCAACCCCGTTCTTTTTCACAATGATCACTATAGGTGATTCCCAGGGTGACGTAGACGGTTGAATGATCTTGGTAGCCAATAGCCCTTTGATCAAAGCCGATAACTTCTCGCCAAATTGTGGAGCCACCTTCCGACACTTTTGGGCGATCGGTCGAGCATTTCCTACATCGATATCGCAAACAACTCCACGTGCAGCAGGAGGTAGTGCGTTCCCCTTTCCGATCAACAGATGTTTCTTCGCCCAAATTATATCGCGAAGCTGATTAATTTCTTCTGGTGAGTTGACCAAGGGGTCTCCGACTTGCAAGTCGTCCCTAGTTACTTCTTCGGTGATTGCAGATACTTCGGGCAACGTAGCAAGCTGCTTATCCAGTTCCTCCACATACAAATCTCCACCTTCATGGTAACAAACTTGATCATCGATAGGGATTACACCAACTTCGCTAGGATCGGCTGATACAGGGTGATCGCGCGTGTCTTGAATAAACGTATCTCTTGCAGTAGGTTGTTCAACTCCGTGCTCCGGGGTCGGACCTTTCATCTCCGTCTCCTGATTGAACCGCGCTTGCACCTCTTGCACTTTTTTGCGGCCCTCCGGTTACCAATGCCACAGATGTGGCGATCGGGTCCGTAGGGCGTACTAAAATACATCGAGGAGTAGGATACTCCCTCTTCTAGACTAGAGGACCTTGATCGACACTTTCTTTATCGTCATTCACGGAATCGGTAGACGATTGATACGCGAGATTTTTCCACTCCTTGTAACGATTAGACCCTATCGAAACAAATCCAGGGCGACGGGGCACATCATCTTTGTTCATCCAGACACCCAAAATCGTCTCATCTTGAACGATGATCGGATGATCAACGACGTTCGTAACACGCAGGTATCGCAAATTGCCCACGCCCCTAGTGATAGTGGGGACCCAATCTTTTCCACGAGTAATCCACAACTTTCGATATCGCTGGTCATAAATTCGAACCTCGGCAGATCGACCTACTGGTATCTGTTCGTACTGATTGATTTTCATATAATTACCACTCGATCCATACAGCTGTCGGCGCCCCTCCAATGGGATGATCACCTCATCAGGCAAACTTAGTGCACCGTGGGCGATGTCTAATCGAACACCACCTGGTATCATAAAATCCATACCCAATATAGCATCTTGACCAACAAGTCTGCCCACCCATGCATGGAAATAATAGACCAACGAGCCTGCTAGCGTAATCTTGATTTTAGTGCGCCCTTCCGTGAGGTATGCACTTTCTCCAATGCCGACACACTCTTGCGTTTGACTCGTGTCGATCTGACAACTCACCTTACGAACAAAGGTTGAGTCGATGATCGACACCTCGGCACCAGAATCAAATAATAGCGTGGCACGTTCGTTATTGATTTTACCACTCGCTTTGGCTTGTTTAAACCATTTCTTTGGCGAGTGGTATTTCCAATATCCGCGCGATTCACCTGGAAGTAGATCGACCTCCATGATCACCGGGAACACAGAAAACTCATCGATATGGAAATTAGCCAAGAGTGGTAAATGAGGCTGATCACATTTATCATTATCTCTTTCTGCTGATTGATCAGCCCTCTTCTTATCCACATATGCAAAAATACACAAACCAGAACGCTCGTCTCGTACCAGATTCCAACCTGGCGAGCGTCCTAGTTGAACAAATCTTCAGCTTCCTTGGGCAGCATTCCAGCATGCTTGGTGGGATTGTACCACTGGCGGATGCGGTTGTAAAACTCTTCCATAGGGCACTTGCCCGCATCGTGAACTTCGCCGCAGGATCGACAGACGTATAAACAATGATCGGTCGGATGTCCCTACTTGCCACACTTGAGACAGGCCCATGCGATTCCAGCAACGAAGATTATCGTGCCTAATCGACCCACAATGACTTCATTTCTTCACCGCCCCTTGATCGACTGCACTTGAATCACTTCGATTACCCGATCGGGATTCGCCAGGCTTATCGAGAGCCCCTGGTTGGTCGCGTATAGCAGCAATCATGTAACGGCGCTGATCTCCATCGCTTCCACTGTCGTCGGCACTTGATTCTTCACTTCCAGACGACACCTTGATCGTGCGTACTGCTTTGGGCTTTCGCGCTGGGGGCGGTGCCCGATCATCGCCGAATTTCTGGCGGAATCGGCTGGTACCTACGGCCGCCGTTGGCTGGTACCACCTATTACGTGCATACGCCGCGATGTCTCTTCCAGTTCTGCCGCGGTGTCCTACCTCAAAAGCGCCAGTTGATCAGCGAGCTCGCGATTGGCCAATGTATCCAAGAAATGTTGTACATGTTCACGTAAAGTCGTGGGCGATCCATCCCTGATCGGCAACTTGGCTCGCAATCCCGCCACATTCAACCGGTGCAAATATTCGATTGGGCTTTCATCCGACCGCCGCTTCGTATAATAGTACTGGCGGGATGCCGATTGTCCACTTCCACAATATTGCACTTCAAACTCATCCACAAGATTTTTCCAACTTGATCGAGTTCTTCTACTCATCTGGCGATGCCAATTGCGCGCTGGTCCTTTTAGTAAATCGCCTAGGATTAGACGCTTTTAAGGATCAGAAGCTTGATCCCGCATAAATGCTGACTTGAGGCGACTAATCCAAGTACGCGCTTGATCTTCATCCCCTTCCTTTCCCGAAAATTCTTTTAGATCACTGATCTCAGACATCCGAATCCTGGGAATCGTCTGTTGATCAGCCATACCAGTATGTGCGGACGCAACGGTGGATCGTCGTGGTAGTGTGATCGGCTCATCTGGGTCAATGTACTTGCTCTGGGATCGTTGATCATGAAACGAATATACCGATTCCATGTCAACGTCCTTGACCGTTGCCGATCTTTCTGGCTTCGAGTGCTGCTGACGCAGTGAATGCAAAGATTCCATGTCAACGTCCTTGATCGACGCCACGCTTCCAATCTTTAGCTGGAGGTTTTTCCCGCCGACGACTCCCGGTGTCAGCTTGCGTCTTTCTTCAACCAGAAACTTCTACATAGCCTTATCAAAGAATATCTGCAGCTGTGGGCTTTGCGATACTTGATCATCTTCTGCTTTGATCGATTGAGGTTCCATCTTGATAGCCGAAAACTTGGATTTATCCTTCTGGCAAACTGTCATTCTGATGATCTTGGGCTCTATACTACCGGCACTACTCGACTCCGCTTCAAATTCATCGCCTTCGGAAGGGGCAGATTCGTAGCACGATGAAACCGTGTGTTCTGCTGCGTTGTTTGACGGACCTGCTTCAATCTTCAACGGAGAGTGTGAGAGTTCCAACTTAGTGGTTTGACCCACGATAGGTAGCAATAGATGAAACAACTGCTGGGTAGCTTCTGACAGATCTTCTTGGTCCTGATCAAACACCTCTTCAGCATCGTAGGCTCCTGTCGTCAGACCTGCTTGCTTGATCAGGCGTGTTAGCCTCAGTACGATCGTGAGCTTGTCCCTCCCATCCGTAACTGGCTGATCGACTGGTCCGTTCAGCTTCCCGCTGATCATGACCCCAAGTAGGCTCATGATCGAATTCGTCAATAAGAAATCTTCAAGTTTTCCTTTATAAACCTTTCGGTAAAACGTTCTCACCAGATAGGCCTCCGTTGGTGGTGTACTTGATTGACTTTCGTCGCTCTCCGACCCAGGCGCCTTCAACAACACCTTCGGCTGGTCGGTCTTGTAGTACTTCACCACCGGATCCCAATCCGGATCATTATATACACATATATTTGGCGGATCATAACGCAAGTTATGATCCGCATGGTCTCCTGAAGGAGCCTCGGGAGGTGGATGAGTCTTCTCCTTCTTTATTTCATCAAGATTACTCCCCAGGTCCTGATGATCAGCATTTTCTTTCTTCTTCAGGCATGACGACGGCGAACTGCCTTCCGTCGTCACAACCTCCTCCTCCTTTTACACCTTTATCTTCACTTCTGCTTCCGCTTCCGTTTTCACTTTCACATCAGCGCCGTCTTGCGTAGAACCGCGGTGATATCCCGCGTCGCCCAAAGATCCGGGAACGCGCACCATTGTGGTGGAGCGGCTGATCAAAGTTTTTGAAGCTTGATCAGGCGGTACCACGGCCCCTGGACTGCCGACTAACGAAGGGGGTCCTCCGGTTGTCCTTGACTGCTTGTGTTTCTGCTCACCTTGTATACCGACGGCTTGGGCGTGGGTCGCTCTCCAGGTGGCGAGGATAACACGCTGCAATTCCTTGCTGCAAGACTGAGATGACTTGTGATGAAGCGACTGTTGTCGATCAGGCTTGATCAAGATGTATCCGGCGCAAATAGACGATGATCAGGGGCTCTGGTCGTTGATCAGGTGGTGATCAGGGGTTATCAGAGCCAATAGTCGAAAATGAATGATCGTGATCGACCTGATCGGTCCAATCGGTCTGATCGGTATGATCGGTCTGATTGGTCTGATCGGTATGATCGGTCTGATTGGTCTGATCGATTTAGTCGATCAGGAACTAGTTTGCGCGAGTTGCTAACAGATGAACGCAGGTCGCAGGTTGTAGAATGTCGATCTGGTGTTGATAGGCGAAGGGGGTACTTGATCAGGCAGCGGAAGTCTTCACTGCCCGATCACGGAGCCGCTTAGTCCTAATCAGCTAACAGAATACCCAAAATAAATGTATTCTTAGCCTATACCTACGAGGGAGGTAAATTCAACTCAATCCGCCTAGCGTTCCCGTGGGGCGCTTACATCAGCCGAAATCTAGCGGCCAAACGTGAACCAAAAGGGGAAGAGGTAAGAGCGCAATGCTCAATTACGTTCCCGAGACCAAAAACTTTTTAAAGAAGAACCGCTGACACAGCGGGCGGAGTTGCGGATGAGTTCTCACACTTTACGCCTACCGGTGGGCCAAAAACGCACTAAGTGGTCCCGCCCGGGACGTAGAGGTATATACTAGTAAGAGAGGCACACAGGTGCCGTCCCGGTAACGATCTGCTAGATCGAACGCAAAAGGAGAACTTTATTATTGCTTAAATCCTAAGAACTACCAATTTCCTAATATCCACCAATCAGAACTACCCATTCCAGCGTCCTCCGTCGACCAGTCGACCTGATTTGTCCGTCGTCCGTCGCCGCTCGTCGATGTTCGCTGAGTACCTATACGTAATCTTCCCATCTTCCTATGCCCTGTCTATGTACTGACTATTTGCACCACGGTTGTACACGCAACTGTATACGCCGTGGTACCCACAATCTTATACGATTACGTACCGATTTTGACCGTAATCGCCCCCCCCCCCCCCTAAATCAGGCCCTATAATAAGGCCCTATAATAAGGCCTTATAATAAGGCCCGTTATTGGGCCCAATTATAACACGCTTTACGACAAATTTAAATATATATACTATATGTTAATAGAGGAAATTTAAAGGTTGCGCCACGCTTCAAGCATATAATTTAAATGAGCGATAGAAAAAATGTGTAATAGTTTACGATGCAATCCATTGCCATTAACGAAATGGGAACATTCATAATGCCCTGAGCAAGTTAATATATGTATTAGATAACTGTTCCAGTGTGATTCCAGCAGCGAACATCAACGGATGGTCCAGACGACACACCATCGGAGGGGATACTCCGTTCGTTGATCACAGAATCAGGCCTGTCAGCATCGCTCTGACCTACCCGATCACCGCTAGATCTATCTCGATATACCCCCCACGTTGTGTATCCATAAGTATGAATACTAGCGCTCTCTTTGTAGACTCCATGATGATTTATTGTGGTAACGGCAGATAATACTTGGTGGAGACGAGGGTAAGCGGGAAACGGTTATACTACTCCAATCAACCTCAAGGTACGTGAAAATGTTCCTAAACATCTTCATGGGCCCTATTGTCGGCCAAAAAAATATTTTCCTCTCCTATAAAGTTAGTAAACCTGTTTTCCAAACATGGATAAGTTGAACAAGAGTACGGTTCTTCAGCAATTCGCGTCGGTTTGTCCAATACTATGCTGCTCGAGGACGTAAACATCCTGAAAAAACCTTGTTACCCACTTTCACTTGGTAAACAGCGAAGATGCGTTCCGACATAATACTTTAAAGGAAATCGTAAACTTAATAATTCTATCCCAAAATAAACCTAATCTGCACCACACCAGATCACGCGATCTACCATAAAGCTACATATCGTAAATTTCTATTATGTAATTGGTCAATAATGCCTGCCGTAGTACTCTACGGCAATAGCCTTGCAGACTGACTTTCTTTAGTGCATCTTAAACGTCCCGATCATGCCCTCGTGCTTCAACCGTTACTATAACTTTGTAATCATAACTTGAACGCTTTCTTCAGTATTCTTTGGTACGGGTAGTGTGGTGAAGTGCAATTGAAAATTACCGACCAGTTTGCACCAGTGTACCAGTTGTCAAGGCAGATCGATTGGGTTGGTTCAAAGGCCGGAGTTTTTGGGCCAATCGTGTGCTTGGAGTGTTTTGTACGCAGATTTGAGGTAAGCACACGGTTTACATATAGTTTTCATATTGTATTTTAATTGGTTTATTAAATATAGTGTTCGTATTATATTGGGCTGCGTAAGTCGCCGCTCCATAGGAGTCATTAGGAGAAGAGGGCTAACAGGGTCCCCTCTTGCTCATTAAGCCCGGCCAGGACAGAGCTCCACCGGAAGTTCCACGACGGGAGGCGCCCACTACGTTCACTCACCCCTCAAGTTCAGCCACGTTAAGGAGACGTGTTATTTTGGCTGGGTTACTCATCGCGATCAGCGATCAAGTGCCAGAAACTATCATTTGCTGGATTACGCATTTCTTTTGCAATCAAGTGCCAGGATTTACTATTGGCTGGATTACTCACTGCCGCGGGCGGTCAAGTGCCAGATTTAATTGCATTCGGAGTGAAGATTTCCGCTTCGTTTGCCGATCGGCCATTTTGAATTATCTTTTCGTTGGAATTTTTGATTAGTACCCCAGAAGTGGTACATCTGTATCGACACGCACCAAAGTCTCTACTTAGCAACGGTCCACCGAGTGTGTAGCCACCCATACGAATGGGTACACAAGGTGAGAAACGAGACGAATCGGACTCGGCGTCCTGTAATGCCGATCGGTCACTCGATCGCACCCAGGCGAAGGTCCGCGGAGTACCCCCTCCGTTACTTTGTCGGCTGGGCGCGATGTTGGTTCAGTTCCGGACACTTCGGTGTTCTATTTTGAACTAGACTCCACCACAATGGTACGCGTGCCCGGATAATTTGGTGACCTTGGATATCACCGAGATATTCCGTTAAGTATGGATTTTACAAGTTTTTATATGGATAATCTCTGGAGAGGACGCATGGAACGCCTATCGCCTTGCGTACTACTAGTTGGAAAGGATGGAGATGTTTGATATTGTCAAGGGGAGGATCAGATCGAAATTAATGAACTTACGACTCCCCATACCGCTCTGGTGGAGTCTATCGGCACGAGGAAGGCTTATCGCATCGTGTAGTGGTCGTGGAAAAGGATGGAAATGATCGATCTGGCCAGGGGGAGGACCAGATCGAGATTAACAAGTTTATTCCTCCCCATAAGGCTCCGATCGGAGCCGATCGGGACTATAGCAAGTCTTGCTATAGTCCTATTAGGGATCAGGACCCTGTTCCTGATCCCATGTATTTCGACGTGAAAAAATTGCATGATGTGAAAAACACTATGGGGGCGGATACCCCGATCCGCCCGAATTACCAATGAAGAAACCCAAGCAGAGGCTCGCAATGCTCTCGGACGATGACGACTTGGAGGAAAAGTCGTCGATCGGTGATGGGGGTGTGGATGACAAGGAGGTGACCAGGATGTACTACATGTACGAGCTGAAAAAAATCGTTCGCGAAAACGAGGTCATCGAATTGTCAAGCCCCTACTTCCGGATCGTCTACACGGGTCTACCACCAAACCGATAGACTCCGATCGGCCGCTGCAGCTAGTAAAGAATCTTCTGGCGATGCTAGCCAAGGTCTGGATCAAGGTCAAGAATGTTAATGGTGTTGGCAAGTTGTTCGAAATGGATACGTGGAAGTTACAACAAGCTATGTCAACAATACATGACCATCTGACGCCATTGGTGGGGGACGTACGCCGCCCAACTCCCACAATTGCGTTGGAAGCCCCAAACTTCGTTCGATCACTTGTCAAAAAGTCATTCTCCCATAATAGCTCGCTATATGGAACTCCACCTTCCTCCAAGTGCTGGTACCAGTCGCACGGAACAAAAAAGGGACGTGTGGCAACGAGGGGAGATATTCCATTAGGGGCCTCAGGGGCTCCCACAGGTATCGGCACCCCCCAAGACCGTTCCAGTCACCTCGCCCGCGATGGAAGCAAGCATTTAAGCCATGTTCGAAGCTATGATGAAGAGTTACGCCGGAGATCGAGGCCGATCACCTCTGCGCCCTCGTGCAACAAGCCGACCGGTCCAGGAAAATGAGGCTATTTGTGCGGACGTTTAAATGCAGTCAATAATATCAGCAGACAAGGTGTCCGAAGGTGTTATACCGGTTTTTAAGACAAAACGCAGGTCACTTCCAGCCCGCCCTCGCCGATCGGCAAGTAGAAGCGACTTCGACATGGAGTCGACCAGCGAAATTGACGGTGACTACGGTGGTACAGGCAGAGGAGGGACACGTAAGTCGAACATAGCCTCGACGACGGCGTTTAACTTTAATTCGACGGAGATCGCGAGGATTCGCATGGATGAAAGCAAGGATTTGAAGGACGTTACGGGTAAAGATGCCGACGAAGAACAAGCCCGACCATGGTTCAGCCGATCGAAGTCCGCGTTCCCCGTGATAAGACGCCAAACAAAGAACGGTGTCTGATCTTCCGAGATCTGATAAAGGGACCGGCTGCGAACTGGATCCAGCCGTTAAGTCGGGATGTCCGGTCTGATTGGAGTCTGCTATGAATGCAGTTTGAAAGGCAGTACTGTCATTCCGGCTTTTCTACTGCTCCGGAGATATCACCACATGAGGAAGAGGGGCGAATAAACGCCAATCGATTATCTCCACCGGCTTAATGTGGATGCGATGCGTGCGGGGATCCCTATCAAGGAGACCGATCCGCCGATCGGCGCTGCCAAAGAACATGTGGGCCACTTTATCAGTACGCTGGACGATCAGGAGTGGACGATCAGCTGTTCTTACTTCGCCTCAGGGACGTGGAAGAAGTGGAGCAGACGTTACGTATGCTGCGCCACTCCCGCAGTATGAGGACGAAGGTTGCTGTCGGATCGAACCGATCCCGATCGAAGGTGAAGGATGATCATGTGAAGAGACCTGCGACCAGACCGGATAGAGCGATCAGAGAGATCGTGGTTGATGTGAGCACCGGGTCAGAAGGGGAGAGCAGTGGTTGGTCCAGTCTGGAGTCAGACGAGGAACAGTACCGTCACATTTTCGTCGCCCCGTCTGCACCAAGAGACCGACCAGTGTCACGCCGTGCCGAATGGAAGGCAGGAAACGTCATCAGATCGGACCCGGATTTGCCATACAAGAAGTGCACTCACTGTGAGTCAACCGGGCATGATGATCGGGGATGCTGGCGAAGAATTTCGTGCAAGAAATGTGAACGACGCGGCCACCACACCGATCATTTTTGTTTGGATGTAGGTCATGTGGAGAGATTCATGACGATGAACAATGCAAGATGGTGCACTTCTTCAATCAGATGCGCAAGTGGTATGTCCCCTACAAACACGCGGGAATGTTGCCGCCCGATGTCGAGAAGATGTTAACCTAGATCGCTCACCAGGTTGGAATATGGATCGAGCCGAGCGATCTACGTTTAGCATCTATGCATTTTTCAGAAGGGGAGAAAACTCAACTGCAGCAAAGACAGGCGATGGGAATCATTCGGTCTACAGTCTTGCGACTGATGAATACTCCCGATCGAAGGTCGTTATGAAGTTGTACCTGCCGCCTGGAGAGTCGCGCGGCTACTGGAAATACGACGCTCCCGACAAATGGTTTAATCTGGCGAAAGCGTATGGGAAGATTAAAAACGAGAAGGCCACGGTGATGTATGACTCTGGTGCAGAAGTCTCAATTATCGACTCCACCTTTGCTCGTAAGGCTCGATGTCAGATCGACTATGCACAGAGGCAACAATACGTCGGAATCGGCGAAAATTCCTACATGACCGAAGGGAGAATGCGTATGAAGATCACTTTATCTGGTTCATTGGTCTACTTCTTTAGCGCTTGGGTTGGTAAGCTGGCTGACCAAGACCGCTACTTGGTATGTATTTTATGGTGCTGGCAGTCATACGCCTCGATCTGTCGCATGGAGTACTTACGCTTCCAGACGAAGTCCAGATCCAACTTGCTGGTCGATGCTCCTTACACGGATCACGCACTGATCTGGTGAGGTGGAACCAAGATATCACCATTCCTGTGGGTCGATCGGCAGATATCTCGGTGGGAAAGGACTATCGGACAAAGAAGTTGTGAGTGACCAGGGGCGATCACTGGGTACCGACGTTTGTGGAAAGTGGAGATCGAAACGATCGCGTGCAAGTTACTGACATCGGTAATAAACCGCTGTTGTTAGGCAACGGTACGATCATCGGTATGTGGCTGGCTGAAGGAAAGGTTCCGCGGAGGATGGGATTTATTTCGATCGAATCAAGACGTTATATGCAGTGGCAAAGCTTTGCGCGTAAGGCCACCACCGATCTGATCGGCGACGACAAGTTAGACGAAGAAGACAAACTGCCACGGACGTAAAGGCCAGGTCACGTGGTGACCAAGATGTGCCGAAGGTTATCAGCGCAGTCACCCGATACAGTGGACTCGAAGGCAGATGTGCCAATGGTCGTTAATGCAGTTGTACCACAAGATCGGGTGACAGTAGAACCGATGCAGATGGGGACGATCGCGGTATCGCTGGAGACGAGTATGGTGACGCATCCACTCAAGTCTGTGCCACAGAAGGGCAGCCCGTTGACGAGGATCCGTATTGCCCGTTTGGAAGGGGCGGACCGAGCGAGGTCGACTCAGGTGTGTGTGCACGGGAGCGCGGAGAAGTGTGTTGACGGATAGGCGAAGTAGCCAACACCCCCGATCGGACCGATCAGCCCAAAGGATTAATATGGGAGAAGAAATACTGGCTGATCGGGAAGGGTGCTGCTGATGCCGACCGTGGTGATGTCAAGCCGACCACCCATCCGGGTGTCGGATCGGCCCAGAAGACGTGTTGCAGTCGGACGCATTGAGAATATCCGATCCACTTGAAGGATCACGAAAAATCAATTTGGATCGGTGAGTCCTATCTGGAGTATAGAGATATGGTCAAGAAACCCAAACGAAATCAAATGAATCGGAATTATCATGGAGTGATGAAGACTTACGAAGAGGAAAAGCAAGATCTACAGTAGCGCCGATCGGCAATACCGATCGGCAACAACGATCGGTGTGAATTTTTGATGTTTGATCGTGATTACGACTACGGAAGTGTGCAACTGGGATGTATTGGTGATATTTCGATGATGACAAAGTGGTTTATGGATATGGATGATTTTTTTCGGTGGAAATCATAAAGACTCTTTCGATGTGGATGAAGTTGGATGTGGCGTGGTGGAACTATATTAACGATATTGAAGGCAAAGACATATGGGGCGACCGGTTAATCAAAAAAGAATTTTATTGATGATGAATTCACGAATGATTGACCGATCGGCGCTTACCACGTTAGAGTTCGCGACCACCCCATATCCGACTGACAGTCATGGCTGGGTGATCTGCGATCTTCTCACGAAATTGATTGCTCCAAGGCTGTTTCTTGTCCATCGTGGTCAGAGCGTCCATCAATTTGTCGACTATGGTGTCGCAGTGGTATCCGGAGTACCAAGCTCCGTCTTCAATTAGATCCCCGTATTTCTTCGCGCAATGACTAGCCATATGCAGGACAACAGGTTACAGGAAGACATCAATGTCACACTCCTTTTCCCGCATGCCCTCCAATATGAATTGGCATATCGACAACCAAGATTCGCCCGCCAGACTCCGACGTTGTTTACGTTGTTTCTGGAACATCGCTAGATCCTTGTCAACCTTCACTTGACCAGTGGGAAGCACCAGGTAGTGACTAGATTCCCAGATCGCTTGGCAGTTGACGCTGTAATACTGTTCAAGGCGGACCAAGAACGAGGTGATTCACGGTGTCGGTTTGACCATTGCGTTCAGGTCGCGGCCCAGAAAAACTTCCCATGGCTTGGCGTCATACAGACGGGCGACCTGTGATCCGGTGACAAGATCGAGTCGCCACTCAGTTTCACCTGGATGACGAACCGCCAGCGGGAAAATCCAGTAGTCCGGACGTGATAAGGTGCGGGATAGCTGTTGCTTGATCGGAACAGATGGCCACAGCAGATCGATCTGCCCCGGAGACCAAGGTTCGTCGACATCCAGATCCGAAAGAGGGAGAGGCACGTCAACCTTCAATGCCCTCAACGCTGTATGACGATATAGTTCAGAAGTTCCGGGCAGAAGAGTTGGCTTGGGTGCATCAACAGCCGGATTCGATGGTTCTTTGACGCTGCCACCCTTTGGTTCACCACTTGATCTGCTTCTGGCGTTGACGCTTCAACTGCGGCAGCAGATCGACGACGCTGGGTGGATCGGGACCGTGCTAGAGAGGAATCCAGATCAACTGAATCCGTCGATCCACCCTCAGAGTCCTCACCAGGTGAAGCTAATACCGATTTGGGTTGACCAACCGTTGGTGCCGAGGGCGTTTGATTTTTCGTTACCTGTATTGACTTGGATGAACTTGCTGCTGCGTGCAGAAGCTCAGTCGGTGTCCTGGCTCTCTTCCACGGTGCCGCTGGATTCACCTCGTAGTCCGGATCGGCCTCTAGGTCCCGCGCCCTCACTTCTCTTGATGCGCCCTTACGCTTCTTGTTGTGCGTTCGAATTTTGGGGGGGCGGAATTTCAGCCAATGAACGGCTAGAATTTCAGCCCGAGTTTTGTTTGGAACAACGCCATCAGAATGCACCTGTGGGTCCGCGAGGGCGCTCGATGCCACTACGCAAGGAATGCGATCGGCGACTAGAGCTGGATAGGCACGTAGCCAACTCATCGCGACACAGGTGGACGACTCGTCAGAGTCGATTCGACTCTCGAATCCAAATTCCGAGCCGATCTTGAGAGGCAGCAATTCTTTCGAAGTGAGCGTCGATCGGGAGCCTTAGCTCAGCGATCAGCCGATCCATCTCGCGTCGTTGGGAATATAGGACCGATCGATCGCCCTAAGGCTCCGAGCTCTGACGATCGACCACTGCGATCAGCTCTCGAAGATGTGATCGGTTGATCTAGAGACGAAGCATGTCGTGACGAGTGCCAATCATCCTTTCCAATACTGTTTGGATCAGATCTAAGTGGCCGTGAACCTGCCGAACGGTACCGACAAGTGTTTGTACGGTCGGAAAGTCATCGATTACAAGTGTATCTACATACAGAAGGAGAGGATCAATCTAAAGTGGAGATAACGGTGGATTGACGTACCTGATCGGTTTTGTTGCGGACCTAAAGCCTTGAGAAGTTTATTCGCGGCCATAAATTCTGAACGATCAGCTTGTACGGCGTCGATCAGCTTGGAAAGTCGTTTTGAGTCCCGGCGCATTTTCTGGAACGCGGTGTCGGTCACGACCTGCTTTTCGTGCGCAACTCTCAACTCCTCTCGGAGTGCATCGATGGTTTGTTGGGACCGATCAACCTCGACTCGGTGCTCATCCTGTTAGCTGACAATTTTAGTGTAGACCGAGTCGTCGGAATGGTCCGATCGGTCAGAAGTTTAAATATGCGGAGAGTGCGGTCACCGATCGCCTACGAAGACAAATTTTAGTGAAAGATGTGGCGATCGGAGTCCAGTGAATTTACCTGGTACATTGGACTCGAAAGATTACATCGAATTGAAGACTGTTTGTGAGATCGGGCTGCTACCGTTGTGCGGCTGCGACCAGACTCAGGGGCGGATGTGGTGAAGTGCAATTGAAAATTATCGACCAGTTTGTACCAGTGTACCAGTTGTCAAGGCAGATCGATCGGGTTGGATGAAAGGACGGAGTGGTTTGGACCAATAGTGTGCTTGGAGTGTTTTGTACGCAGATTTGAGGTAAGGTACACGGTTTACATATAGTTCACATATTGAATTCTAATTGGCTATATAATATCGTGTTCGTATTACATTGGGTTCCAACGTCGCCGCTCCGATCGGAGTAATTGGGATCAGATGGTTAACAGGGCCCCCTCTCGCTCATTAAGCCTGGACAGGAGAGAGATCCACCGGAAGTACCACGACGGGAGGCGCCCACTACGTTCACTCACTCCATCAAGTTTGGCCACGTTCAAAGGAGCGTATTTTTTGGCTGGGTTACTCATCGCGATCTGCTGCGATCAAGTCTCTGGAATTGGCTGGATTACTCATCGCGATCTGCATTCAAGTGCCAGAAACTATCATTTTCTGGATTACGCATTGCTTTTGCAATCAAGTGCCAGGATTTACTATTGGCTGGATTACTCACTGCCACGGGAGGTCAAGTGCCAGATTTAATTGCATTCGGAGTGAAGATTTCCGCTTCTTTTGCCGATCGGCCATTTTGAATTACCTTTTCGTTGGAATTTTGGATCAGTACCCCAGAAGTGGTACATCCATATCGATCCTCATTAAAGTCTCTACCCAGCAACGGTCCACCGAGTGTGTAGCCATCCATACCAATGGGTACACAAGGTGAGACACGAGACGAATCGGACTCGGTGTCCTGTAATTCCGATCGGTAACCCGATCAGTACCCAGGCTAAGGTCCGCGGAGTACCCCCTCCGTTAGTTGGTCGGCTGGGCGTGATGGTGGTTCAGTTCCGGACACTTCTGTGGTGAAGTTTGCCACAAAATTGGTACCATTATGGGCACAATGGTGGGTGTGACTGTGGACACAACCGGGTGAGTAATTGCGTGTACGATTGTGTGTACCACGGTGTATACAGTTGCGTGTACAACTGCTGGGTACATAGACAGGACATAGACGGGGCATCGTGAGAAGGTACGACTATGTACAGGTATCTAACGAACAGCGACGAACAACGGATAAATCAGGTCGATTGGTCGACGGAATACGCTGGAATGGTCAGTTCTGATTGGTTGATATTAGGTAATTGGTAGTTCTTACGATTTAAGCAATAATAAAGTTCTCCTTTTGCGTACGATCGAGCGGATCGTTTCAGGGACGGCACCTTTGCGCCTCCCTTACTAGTATATACCTATACGTCCCGGGCGGGAGCACTTAGTGCGTTTTTGGCCCACCGGTAGGCGTAGAGTGTGAGAACTCACCCTCAACTCCGCCCGCTGTGTCAGCGGTTCTTCTTTTAAAGGTCTTTGGTCTCGGGAACGTAATTGAGCAGTGCGCTCTTACATCTTCCCCTTTTGGTTCACGTTTGGCCCCTAGATTTCGGCTGCTGTAAGCACCCCACGGGAACGCTAGGCGGATTTAGTGGAATTTACCTCCCTCGTAGGTCTAGGCTAAGAATACATTTATTTTGGGTATTCTGTTAGCTGATTAGAACTCAGAGGCTCCGTAATCGGGCAGTGAAGACTTCGGCTGCCTGATCAAGTACCCCCTTCGCCGATCGACACCAGATCGACATTCTACAACCTGCGACCTGCGTTCATCTGTTCGCAACTCGCGCAAACTAGTTCCTGATCGACTAAATCGATCAGACCAATCAGACCGATCATACCGATCAGACCGATTGGACCGATCAGGTCGATCACGATCATTCATTTTCGACTATTGGCTCTGATAACCCCTGATCACCACCTGATCAACGACCAGAGCCCCTGATCATCGTCTATTTGCGCCGGATACATCTTGATCAAGCCTGATCGACAACAGTCGCTTCATCACAAGTCATCTCAGTCTTGCAGCAAGGAATTGCAGCGTGTTATCCTCGCCACCTGGAGAGCGACCCACGACCAAGCCGTCGGGTATACAAGGTGAGCAGAAACACAAGCAGTCAAGGACAACCGGAGGACCCCCTTCGTTAGTCGGCAGTCCAGGGGCCGTGGTAACGCCTGATCAAGCTTCAAAAACTTTGATCAGCCGCTCCACCACAATTAGGTGTTCGATTTTGAACTGGACTCCACCACAGTAGTTATTATTTCCTGATATGCTACCAAATATGCTTCCGATCTGCCCGCCTTTATCAATTCCTGGTACCCCTGATCGGTACTTGTGTGTCCACTCCATCCTGCAGCTACCACGCTTCTCTGACCTCGACAACCCTTACAACTTTTCACTGATCGTAGGTCTTTAGTCGCCCCGCTGCCCGGGCAGCCTTTCCAACAATCATATTGTTTCAGACAGTTTTCAACCAAACTGAACGCTCGCGTACCTCAACTCGGCTTCTTACGGTTCATGGCACTTAACCATTGGGGCTTGCTCTGAAAGCACCTCAACACAATGACCCAATCAAAATAGTGGCAGATGTATGCATTCTTCGTCACTGCGATGGTTATCCTGTTTAGATATCTTGATTTCTGGTACCGTACAAGCTCTAGGGGTGCTTAATATAGTAGAGACAGGATTCCTGCATGTTAAACGCTTTACGATTATAGCCGCTGGTAACGCCGTGGAGCGCCTTTTTGCCTTCCGTCAAATATGCCGCCCTCGCGAATCAAGCATCGCCAAGCGTTCTGAGATAAGTCAAATTGTGACGGCACCGAGCCACCCATTAAAGAACTTCAATTGGTTAATCTGGAAACGCTCTTGGCCATCAAGGTCATATAAAAAGATATTTGCCCTGATTAGTTCTGCTTTGCATAAAATTATATAACCAACGACTTTTGCCCCAATTTTCTCAACCTTCTCATCTGCTTTCTCTAGCTTTTGAAAGTCGACCTGCCGACTCAACGCTGTACTTCCCCTGTTATTATGTATAGGAGGCTCGGGAGTCTTGAAAAAATGCTGGATTTTATTTTAAATTGGCAGGATATGTGCCTCTTTCGTTCAATTCAGATTTTACTGTATTGGACCCTAAGTAAATTATGTAAATCTCAGCTGGGTTGGGTCCAGAATAGTTCAGGATCATATAGTATCCTAGAAAAAATCAAGAACTGGTTGTATCGCTAGGTTTTAGTGCTCTAAAATTGACCAAGCTGAACCATTTGGAAAAAGGAGCTTCGGAGGTTACCCATATTATTGTCGAACCTGCTATATAGAAGGTAGAAGAAGCATATGAAAGAGACGAAAGGACCCGTTTATTAAAATATTACTTAAGCAATCAAGCAGAGTAACGACACAAAGAACTTACGGAGTTCTTACGCATAAGATTTCATAAATATCGATTCCACGTTCGTCTGATGCTCACCAGGATGGCAAAAGGTGGACTGTTGTTCCCAAACATGATGATCTAAAAAAATCAAATAATGTTCAAACGACATGATGGTCGTATTTCGGGGAATCATGGTAGGTAGAAAACATCCGGTTCTCTCACTCACGAACTTTACTGGTGGAACCAGAACAAGTGGGTACGCAAGTACGTACGCGCTTGCGAGATATTTCAGCACATAAAGCCTACAAAATCTGCTCAGGTCACTACAATCCTGTCGGTTTCAACGGGGATTGGACGTCCATTTTCATCTTTGTTTTTGGTCTTCTACCTGATAAAAGTCAAAAGACAGCGATATTTCGTTTTGTAGACCAATTAAATCACTTGGTAAATCTTACTGCAGTGTCGGCAAAGATCACTGCTGCTCATTCAGCGCGGATACTTGTCGATGAGGTAGTCGGTTTACATGGAAAACATTGTCTTCAATATAGATCCGAGGTTCACAGCACGTTCAGGGCACATAATGTTCTGTGTTTTGGACAAGCAGTTGAAGATGTCAATCGCAGACCATTTGGAGCGGATGGACAAACAAAACGAGTCAATCGCGGTGTTGAGTTCTTACGCGCAATGTTTCAAACAATGGAGTAGCTTCTTACTTTGCTAAAAATTAGGTACATGCTTCGTAAAGCTTAAATCGTTCAACTGGAATGCCATGTGACATCCACGTACTCCAGCTTTACTTGGCGGTACACTAAATCTAGGTGGGGGTGGAATCCGTTCAAAGCTCGAGTGGGTCGATACGAATGAAACGCAAGTTGTATTGGCAACTTACAAGGCATGGTGGACGCGGCTACTGCTAATATAGCAGTAGCAGATGCGCATATAAACTCAACCACTGCTAATACAGCGTAGATGTGCTTGCAGTTTGACTGGGGCAGAAATAAAAAATGAAGATGATGTTAAGAACAGTTTCTATTATGATGCAAAAATATCAGTTTCAGCCAAAACGGTTGGAGCTATTATTACTCAGTATGCATTTTCTACAGAACCAGCGGTTGAAGCATACAATACATCTGTTGCTAATAAAGCAGTAAGTATATCGTATTACCCCGTCGACCTGTAATGCGTTACGCGATAAATGCACTTGCTTTCGCTTTTGATAAGCAGAAGCAAAAAACGGATAGGAATGAACGGAAGAAAAAAAGTTCTTTCAAAAAAGGTTCATTAATGATTTTATCTAGCACTTATCTACTTATACATGCACTCTGCAACTTCCCTATTTGGAAGTTAATTCCACGGTTCATCGGACCATTTTAAAGTCCAAAATGTTAGGGGAAATAGACATCCGCCTGCACCCGACAAATTTATGTCCGGTACCTATAACGTTAATCTTTTTCTTACTGCGAAGGCAAGACAGTCCCGAGACAAATGCTGTGGCAAGCCACATAGGCAAGGAGTGACCGATAATCCGAGTTTAACTTGTCGTGAAAACTCACCTTTCGTTTTTGCTCCGTCTGCTGCCCATCAATCGTCTCTTTAAGGGAATGATTTGCCTTCAACAAATCTCGGTTCTCATAAAGTAGAGAACAGAAGGCTTCCGAAATCGGCATTGAGGGAAGCAAACCTTTTGCGAAGGTCTGATTGACCATTCTCAAATGTTTTCGTGCTTCTCAACATCGGCTTCAGCATATATATATCTGTTGCCACCTGCCTTTCTCCTTGTTAATCAAGGGAATAGCCACTATATTCTCGAGCGCTTGATTGCAAATGGCTCAAGCGAAACCGCTGGGGACCAGCGTACGGAGTACTTAGTACGTTGGCTTGGTCTCCCCCAAGAGTCAAACTCTTAGGAGTACTGATGACGGACACCTTAGATTTTTTTAGGGTGTTTCAGCGGCAGTTTTCTGCACTAGGCGTTTTCACGTTAAGCACATCAATGCAATGTGCCACGTGGTATGGATATTGAATAACCGCAGTACTCACACCTCCCGTCTGTGCTGATGCGCGTTGCTCCACTAAAACAGCGGGGACACTTTAAATGTCCGAGAACTTTCCAAGGAGATCTTGCTTTGACAAAGGCATAGCGGAGCCATTCCACCTTGCCAAAATCTTAATGATTGAATACGCGTTAAGGCAAGGTAAACTTTGCGCAAGTTATCTTCTGGTTTTTGTTGTAATTTTCAGCAAAACCATTTGATTCCAGGCATAAGAAAATCTTTATTTTCCCCATTCTTCCGTGATGACTTACTCCCGCCAAAATAATGAGCTTAAAAAATTAAGTCTATGAAGTATCGACGTCTATCATCAATACTTTGATAAAATTGATGACCAAGGAGGTTTTCATAGTCTTCCAAAATGTCGAAATCTAAGAACGTACATCGATATACGGGTTTTGTTTACCCCCACTGCTCGGTGCTAATGGGAATTTTTAACGTACTATGTGCGGAACCCGTGGTTCCGCATACACTTAAGCAGAAGTGGATACTACCACTTTTGAGTGTTGCCTCTTTGCAGAAGAGCACTAAATGTATCAACGCTTGGGGAAGATTCTTCACTTAGACTAGGCGCATATTTAGATGCAACAGAATCTTTTGACACTATGCACACGTCCGCACCCTTCGGACACGGTACCACTGTCGCTATATTCGACAGGCTGTATGTTGTAAGCATCATATAGGATTTTGTCGAACTGCTTACGAGCAGATCTTGATGTGCTAGATCTTGCCTTATTACGGCGGGATTTACTACATATATCTGTTGTACTGCTGTCCCACCACTTTTATCGGATGTACCGTTCTCTGGAATTGTCGGATCAGAGGAGGTGAAGCCATCGCTACCCACCAATCCGCCTGACGCTGTTAGTATATTCAGAATCTCACAGGGGAAAATCCTATCGTCCAATCACCCTAAGTAGAGCGTAACGTAAATGGGACTCGATTACAGTAAAATCAAATATTTAATTTAAAATACCATTGGTTTAATTAAAACATTTAGGTTTTTCGGAAAAAGATTTTTTCAATATAGATTCTTATTATCCATTTGTATCTATATTCGGTTCACTTAGCCGAATCTAGAAGGTATTTAGTAATGATTAACTCGGCGAACTTAATACACGATTGTATATTATTGAGGTTAAATATTGAAAATACTAGTACCATGCACGTGCTAAGCACGACTGTAGGAATGCAAAAGCGCGAACATAGGTTCTGCATAATAAATACATTCTGTACTGTAGACAAATACAGAGTTTGTACAGAAACCGACTTCCTTTTCAAAATTCATTGGGTCACAATGCTTTTTTGTAGGCAATATTCCTCGAGTAGATGCCCTTCCATCTCAGTAGCCGCCCATTCGTGACCATCAGCTTTATCGTAACAAACGACTTACCTCAGAGAGCGCCACATAAAGCTGGCCGTGTGAGAAGACTGATTTTAGTAGGAAAACCACCCGAAACCCCCACGGCGGAAAGTCTGCCCTGGAGACTTATTGATAGTGAGAGCCAAAGCAGGCCGATGGGAAATTCTTAGCGCTTGAAAACAAATAAAATGCTAAGTACTATTGTACATGGTGCAACCATAGAGATTACTTGGACTTCTATTCTCACTTTAATATTATTAATCTTTGCTATTCCTTCTTTGATCTATTATATTCAATGGATGAAGCTTAAGTTTGAATGACAGCTTAACGTCGTCCAAGGGCATCAGAGGAAGCCTTGGGATCTACCTCGGTGGTCTCCAGTGATGCTCTCCGCTTCTATGAGGTGACGATGGGATGTTTGGCATAGCAACCTTGTCCCGTTGCACATGGTTAAGGTTACGAATGTACATTACAGGATCACCGACGTTAAGCTTAAGCTCGTGAGGCGAAAAACCTCCAGGTTCGATTGAGTTGAGGAACTCATGGGGATATATGTTGTGGATATCGTCCTCAACCGAGTCCAAGCTGTAATATGTGTGTATTCTCTCGGACACCTCTGGCGCTTCTGCAGAGTTTCGGCAGTAGGAACAAATAAGTCGCTCCGACAGGTCAATGTATGAATCGACTTCGCCGTGGGACAGCTGGTAATTGGGAAACTACAGCAGTTTATCCCTGATCCACCATCTTCTGGACGCGCACGTTCTGAGGTAAGATGATGAACCGTGAAGTTCGACCAAATAGTGAGTATATAAGCGCCGACAGCAGGTCTGGAACCACCAGCAGACTTTTTTTCACGGTCAAGCGCTGGCGATAAACAGTGTCAACTTCCTGCCAAAGGGTTTCATAGCCGACCATTCACAGCTCCAAAGCCTTGTGTCGTGTATCATTGGTGCCAGATGAATTCGGCGGCCTGGATAAACACGGCCGTACCATTGTTGATGGATATGCCGCACCGGAGTGTGGCAGGTGCGTACACGAACGATGCGGCTAGCGCACAGAGAAAGACTTTTCTTAAGCGGCGATACGCCGCTACTTAGCCGATACGCCCTTATATAAGGGCTAGTGAGAGATAGCTATCTCACTCGGGGCCAAGATTCCCTGAGTTTACTTGTTAGTAAACATTAACGCCTTGTTACAAGGCTTCCCTTAGAAAGAGAAAAGCTAAGGGAGGTACTCCCTTTTGCTTTTAAACACTCACTGCGCGCGCGACCGGTCTGGGTCGTGCGCCTAGCAGTATTAGAGTATTTTGCTAAACTGATTTATATTTAATATGTAATTAGCCTAAATTAATAAACTAATGTAAACTATACGTAATACTAAGTAGAACTTACTCAATTCGTACCTAGCCGAAATGTAATGTACACCACCTGTGTACCAACACGTTTCAGGCTGCCACACCTTCACTAAATGCTCTCGCCCTGATTGGTTAAAACAACCAAAAGGTCCAAACCTTTCTGACCGGTCAATACTTGACCTCAACCGTTGTGTATTTACGTACACCAACGTAACCAAATGTAACCCTGTTACATCCTCCTCCACCAAGACTATTGCCACGAAATAATCAATTCTAGTTGGAGAACTCCAACTGCCAGAACTCTGGCCTACCGTGAACACCTTTAGTGGTGATGAAAATTCTCCTCGAGAAGAGGATGTAGACTACTCTCATTCCGATATCTCGGAGGAGGGTGCCCTTGGGGATAGCTCCCCAAAGTATGACCGCTCCGACAACGCCGAACGGCGCTGTCGGCAGCCTAATCGTTTCCCCACATGTGGGGAAAATGCGATAGCTAGCGATCCAGCATTACCAACCTCGGATGACAATTCCGAATCGCCGAAGTAGATTATTCCCAATGAATTGGGCGCGGTTCATGGAGCCCAACTTGCCGTACAGGCACGAAAGGGTCCTCTTGACCCCCAAAAGAAGGCTAAAAACAAGGTAAAGAGGGGTTTAGCCTCCCATGTCCCTGGCCCTTCGGCTGTACAGCCGCGTGAAATCGCGCGCCGGAGAGCAATGCAACCTCTTCATCTGCTTCCGACACACACCCAACTACTGGGAGTGGAGGGGCTTCTCCCGACCCTTTGGTCGTTGACTCGCAGCGGGGTGCTCCTGCTCGAAAGCGTCAACGACGTCACGGCAATCTTTCCGCAGGGGAGTCTCGGACTCCCACGAACTCTGTGAATGTGGATAACCTTTTTACTTCACCAGATACTGGGTTTAACCCCGATGATGGCGTCGCGCCATCAGGCGCTCCACATGGTAATGTAGAATACCCTCCGAGTCGAGAACTGGAGGAGGAGGTCGCGCAATTGCGACGTCAGGTTCGCGAGCTCTGTGATCGACACATCCGTCGCATCCTGGGCGCCCAGGAGGGACTCCTCGACGAGGGGAGTGCGATTGACACCATCGAGTGGCGGCTTGCCTCTCTCGAATCTGTCGTTGCGGAGTTTCGTGGTC
This sequence comes from Peronosclerospora sorghi, assembly GCA_026184515.1. NCBI lineage: Eukaryota > Oomycota > Peronosporomycetes > Peronosporales > Peronosporaceae > Peronosclerospora > Peronosclerospora sorghi. The sequence goes on along the minus strand of CM047583.1, from coordinate 1,103,447 downwards.
GCATTTCGACCCTGTCGGAGGTATTCCGACCTGTTGTTCCTTTCGGCTATCCGCCTTCCCAACCTCCTCCAAGAGGGACCCGCCTCCGTGTTCTGGTATGTCTTAAGCATACCCACATAGAAGGTTGGATGCGTACGCATCGCCTTCGGGATATCCAAGGTATACGCCAGGCCCTTTCGGGCTAGCACCTCCAAAGGCCCCACAAACCTGGGGCGCAGTTGTTCCGTAACACGTTAGAAACTGCATGCGTAGGAAGATTTTTATCGTTTAATAAAACACTTTCTCCTACTTTGTACACCTTTTCGTTACGACGCCCCTTGCGGTCAGCCTGCTCCTTCTGCTTGTCTTGGCTTTCCGCCATGGCATCGCAGACGTGTCATAAGACACTAAGGCGCGTCGATAAGAACTTATAGATGTGCTTCCGCACAGATACAGGGCTGACATCAGGGAATCTTCCCCCTCAAGCCCTGGGCCACACGCACGTGGCGTCAAAGGAACCCTCGGATTCACTAATCCGTTCACTTAAAACGGGGTAAACCCCGTAGATGCATGGACCGAATTGTTCATAGCAAATTCGGCCATAGGGAGCATCTCACCCCAACTCTTTGGAGACTCCGGGAATAAACTCCTTAGAATATCTTCCACAACGCGATTAACGCGTTCCGTTTGCCCGTCCGTCTGCGGATGATCCGCAGTGGACATGAGGAGCTTGGTGACCAGCACCCTAAACAACGCTCCCCAAAACTGTCCCGTAAAACGGGGATCCCGATCCGACACAACGGAATCGGGTAGACCATGCTGTCGAAAGACACGGTCTAGGAACACTTTTGCTGTTCCTTGTCCATCAATGGACTCTGGAACCGCCTCCAGGTGAGCCATCTTGCTCAAACGGTCTACAAAGACCAATATGCCGGTGTTCCCGGCCTTATCCTTCGGAAAACCGAAGATAAAATCCATACTAATGGATTTCCAACACTCCGTTGGAACGGACAAACTCGCCAAAGGCGCAGCTGATCTTGCAGAGGGTTTAACCCTCTGACACGTCTCACAGGTGCGTATGTACGCACCGACCACTTATACATGTTGGGACACCAATACAAAGCGCTTAAAGCGCTGTAGGTCTTATCCCGACCTAAATGACCCGCGGTAGGGGCGTCATGTGCCTCAAAGATGACTCTATACTTCAGTTCCTCATCATGAGGAACAACCACCCGCGGAGTGTCCTCGGAGCTCGTGCTATAATATAGCGAACCGTCACAGTAATTGTAACGGTGTAACCGAGCTCTAGTTCAACTTGACAGGGTAGTCTCAGACGAGCCAAGTCCCTTGCCACCCAACGCGCATATAAGCGCCGTACATTGTGGGTCTTTCCCATACGCCTGGCGTATGAGATCCACCACAGACGAGGTGATGAATGTCGCGTGAGAGAGCTCGTAATCGGGACGACGCGACAACGCGTCCGCAAGCACGTTCTGCTTGCCAGGTTTATACTTAACCTCAAAGTTATACTCCGCAAAGAAGGAGAGCCAACGGGCCATCCGTTGCGAGAGATGAGGCGAATTTGTCGCTGTCCGTAAGGACGCGTGGTCAGTATAAACCACGAACGGCTTTAAGCCGAGTAGGTGAACCCTAAATTTGACAAGATCATACTTCATTGCAAGTAGCCCCTTGTCGGGAACGGGATAATTCCGTTCCGAAGCTTTAAGCTACCTCGACTCAAACGCAATCACGCGTTCTCGTCCTGCATGATGTGCTTGTAACAAAGCACATCCGATTGCGAAATCGGAGGCGTCACAGACGACGCTAAAAGGTTTCCCAGAATCTGGGAGAGCGAGAACGGGGGCTTTCGACAAGCTCCCCTTAACCGCTTCGAAGGCGATTTGGTGTTTGGTTTCCCAAAACCAATCAGCATCCTTCTTAGAAGGTCAGTTAATGGCTTCGCCATTTCAGCGTAGTTCTCGCTGTATTTGTGGAGATAGTTGGATAATCCAAGCCACTTCCGTAAATCTATAAGATTTACATGCGTTCACCACTCCACAATGGCTTTCACCTTCGCGGGATCCGCCCGCACTCCATCTTTACCGATGAAGCATCAGAGAAAAGGGATTTCCTCAGCACCAAAAATACATTTGGATGCGTTTGCATAAACCTTAGGCTCTCGCATACATTCGAGCACCGCTCGAAGATGTATCAGGTTCGTCTGAACATCAGACAAGTCGCCTTCCGCGCGACTATGAACGAATATCGTCGAAGTACGTCTGAGCGTACTTTCTATGAGGGCGGAAGAGTTGTGTCACCAAGTGATTATAAGTCGCTGGTGCATTCGAAAGCCCCTGTGGCATAACAATCCACTCCCACAGCATGCCACTAGGCGTGTTGACCGCTGTAAGCGGAATATCGGATGCTCGCATGAGCACCTGATAGTACCCGTCCACCAGATCTAAGGCACTGTACACATTACAGCGTGCCATATTGTTCTGGAGGACATCCTTCCGAGGAATCGGAGTTTGTATTGGTACAGAAGCTGCATTCTGCTTATTGTACGCATGCACATTGCGCCACGTTCCGTTCGGTTTAAGAACACAAAAAGTGGGAGATGAATGGGGAGACTTGCTCTCCCGGACCATACCTGCCTCTTCTTTCCCCTTAAAGAATGCGTCGATGACGTGGCATTGCTCCTTGGGGAGAGGCCACTTCCAGTGACGCAGTATTTGGCTCCAGGAACCAAGTCAACTTCATGTCGGACCCCACGCTCCGGTGGTAATCCCATCGGCGGGTTGTCACTAATGACATCTCCGAATTCCTTAAGTAAGGAATGGTAAGGGTCCTCAGGATCCGCGAGGATCTTGAGACCGCTTCGGGCATTCAATGCCTGTTTGCTTTGCGCCAAAACTGACTCGTCCATCGTGGATGAGGAGTTCAACTCCTCTACCGAAAACAACACGACGAACTCGTTGAGTTCACTGCTTTTACAGCAGTCTCAAATATACTCCAACGACAACAGTCCGCCTACCCCAGGAAACCGTTTAAGGCTTATGCCTTCCGTGACAACACCTGTCACACTATTCAGCATCCGATAGGACTGCTTTACTGGTCTCGGGACTCGTCCCGGGACCCTGGGGGGGGAGTCAATTGCCCCATCTATTGGAAGCGCATCGCGCCTTCCACAGAGGTCTATACCGCTACCACCGGTGACTCGCCGGTATCACCTTATTCGTCGTGGTCGGAATCAATTCCGACGTGCGAAAGAGGCGAACTACGGGTCTATTTTCTTGGAAGCGCCTCGCGCTTAACCACAGGGGTCTCTACCCTTACCACCGGAGTCGCAACGTTTTCGCCGGAAACGGCGTGGCCGGGAACCCCGACCTGCAGAAGAGACAAACTACGGGTCTCTTTTCTAGGAAGCGCCTCTCTTTTAACCTCAGAGGAATCCACCTCTACCACTGGCGGCTCACCAGTCTCGCCTATATCGGCGTGGGGATTAACCGCCGAATCCCCCTCGTCAAGGAACACTTCCTTGACCTCATTGGGACTGATCATTTCAGACATCCCAATCTCTGTCATCTCACGCCAGAATCGCTTTTGCGATCGAGCAAAGGTGGGTTCATGACTCGCCAATGCTTCACCCGATCGCGGGTGCGTTGAGCCAATGGACTTATCCTTCCAGTCTACATGGATCGTGGCATTCCAGCCACTTCATGTCCATAATGAGGTCATACCTCGAGTCCAAATCCATGACTAGGTAACGTTCTAAGCTGTCGAAGTATGCAAACTTCAGCTTAAGGTCAATCGAGACCTTGGGTACACAAACCTGTACGACCGTCGCTAGACGGACCGTGACAACGTCACAAGAACGTGCCTCTAGGGCCTCGGCATACAGCCGACTATTCTCAACAGAAGCCCTTCTGACATAGTTGTCAGACGCTCCAGAGTCTATCAAGACTCTCCAAGGCTTATCAAAGCCTTTCAAGTCCGCAAGGACGACCAGCAAACCTATCTGGTACACCAACTCGGTGCTAAAAAGCACCGTTTCCCTCGGGGCTTTGTGCTGTCGTCCCCTACCCTGGGGCTTAACAGCACTGAGGGGTCCCCCAGTAAGGCGCCCCGCACCTATTGGGAGCCGCGGTTTCCCGACGGCTTGGGAGAGGGCTTTTTTCCCGCCCTCGGCCCCTTATAGCGAGTGTCTCGCTGGGGATTTTTCGGACATCTGTTCCGCAGATTACCCGTGCTTCCACACAGGAAGCATCTTAGCGGTCCATGCCGCTGCAGCATTGCAAGGAGCTCCGCTTCGAAGCACTGCTGTGGCGAAGCGGACCCAAGAATTTTGGTCGTTTCCGGTCAGCACCAGACCGATCGGCTTATCGGCGATCGGATTGGTGGAAATCAAGGAGACTTTTGGGCCTGTCATGTGCAAGGGGTGTCAAGAACACGGATTTTGGTGAGTCACATGATTTGGCGTGCACTTACATATTTTTATGTTTTGTACATATTGGGGACCATAGGGGGTAGTTTTTACTTAGTCGTTATTTGCTCGGTCGTTAATTTTCTCGATGTCGTTAATTTGCGTCGTTAATTTTCTTGGCTTCTATATCCGACGTCTTTAGCACTCAACCGGGGGTCGTTTCGCTTTGTGCATCAGTCGCCTCTGCACTCCGCAGAGTGTTTTGGGAGAGGAGCGTCGAGTAATCCCCTCCAGCTCATTATACCCGGCCGGGACGCGTTACAGACGCACTTGGCCCGCCGGAAGTCCCTCGACGGGAGTACACTTTGGTCGACCTCTCAAGTTTAAGTTACGCACGTTTGAGCGTGTTACTAAGTCTTTTGGATTGTTTTGTGGAGATATCGTCCGTGGAGTGTGTCACGTTCTCATTTGGATCTCCCTATTGGATTACTGGAGTTTATTTCTCATATTGCTTGGGCTCTACGATCGGTTGAGCGATCTGCCCTTTGAAGTATACTCACTCCAAGTATAACTGGTCTACCCGTACCCAGGGTGAAGAGTTCCGCCCAGGGTACCCTACCCAGCACGGTATACCACATTTAGTCCACAAGTCAATTCCCAACACCGATCCATCGAGTGTGTTACCAGCCCAATCCATCGGGTACACAAGGTGAGATGAAGAACAAATCGGACCAGGAGTCCTATGTTGATGATAGGACGTCTGCCAGCAGCGGACGATCCGATCGGATCAAAGGCGAAGGTTCGCGGGGTACCTCCCCCCGTAAGTCGGAAGGCCGGGCACGATGGTGGTCAGGTTCTCGACGCTACGGTGTTCGATTTTGAACTTGACTCCACCACAATGGTGCGCGTGCTCGGATCACTTGGTGATCGTGGATATCACCGCAGCGATATTCAGCAAGAATTGATTACAATGAATTGAATGTAGAATCGTTCTAGAGAGGACATAAGGAACGGCTATCGCCTTATGTTCTCGTTGTCGATAAGGATGGCGATGTCCGATCTGGCCGGGTGGAGGACCAGATCGGGATTAATAAGTTTTTCCTCCCCATAGGCTCCCACCGGAGCCGATCGTGACTATAGCAAGTCTTGCTATAGTTCCGGAAAGGATCAGGACTTTTGTCCTGATCCTATGCATTTGAATGAATATTTTGACGAAAAAAGAAAATAAAAATGAAAACGACTTGGAGGCTGATCGAGACGATCCAGCCCACCCTCCCAAGGTTCCCAAGCAGAGGCTCAGAATGCAGTCCGAGGAAGACGACTTGGAAGAAAGTCGTGGGGTCATCAAAGAAGAAGACCTGAACAGGATGTATTACATCCACGAGCTGAAGCGATTTATTTGTCAAGACCAGGTCATGTGAATTATAGACCCTCAGATCTCCGATCGCCTTCTCGTACCCATCACCGAGCCGATTCAAAGCGATCAGACGTTGCTATTGGTAAAGAACCTGCTGGCGATGTTGGCCGAGGTTGTCATGAAGGTGCGAAATCTCGCCAACTTGCAGAAACGCTTCTATCTGGATACTTGGAGGTTGGAGACGTCGATGTCGACCTTCCATGACCATTTGGTGCCGTTGGTGGGGGCGGTCTGCCGCCCAACTCCCTCCGCGGCATTGAAGGTCGCTGAGACCACGGCAGTATACGACGATGCGTGATCCGACGATAAGTCGTTGTATCAGTCTCCACCTGCCTCTAATAACTCATCGGAGTTGGAGGTCGGTGTCGAGCGGATGACCATGGGGCCGATCCAGACACCATGGGAACATAAAAAGGTCGTGCGGCAGCAAGGGGCTGCATTTCAGTCGGGGCCCCAGGAGCCCCCACAGGCTTCAGTACCTCCAAAGGAGGACACCAACACGTTGCCCATGAACCAAGATAACGTCCAGGCCATGTTTGAAGCAATGATGGAGCGTTTCTTGGGAGATCGATGCCGATCGCCTCCGCGCCCGCGTGCCCAGGACCGATCTGCCCGGCAAAATGTCAATATATGGCGGGATGTGGATATGGAGTCAGTGGAATCAGCGAATAAGGCTATCCGAGGTGGTAAACCAGTTTGCAAAGGAAGACGCAAGCTGCAGCCAGCCCGACCGCGCCGATCAAGGAAGAATAGAGATTACGACATGGAGTCGGTCGGCGATCCGGATGACCACTATGGGTCAGACGGTGCGGGGGCGGGCAGAACGCGTAAGGCTAACCTAGCCTCTACGACCACATTTGATCTTGGATCTGCCGCGATCCCACGTATTCGTATGGCTGCGACCACGGATATCAAGGACTTTACTGGCAAGGACGCCGACGAAGAGTAAGCCAGGTCGTGGTTTGGTCGGGTCAAGTCTGCTTTCTTACGGGATCAGACACCAAAAAAGGAACGGTGTCTGATCTTCAGGGATATGCTGAAAGGACCGGCTGCGAACTGGATCCAACAGTTGGGTCGGGATGTCCGATCTGACTGGGATCTGCTATGTTCAGAAATTGAGGGGAAGTACTGCAACTCCGGATTTTCTACAGCCCGCAAGTACCACCATATGCAGAAACGGGGCGACGAGACGCCGATCGAGTATTTGCATCGCCAGAACGTGGCCGGAATTTGCGCCGGAATAGTGATCAAGGAAGGCAGCTCGCCGACCGTTGCCGATATGGAGCACGTGGGTCACTATATTAGTACCCTTTATGACCAAGAGCTGGCAGATCAGCTCACTCTGCTGAGCCTAAAGGATGTGGCGGAAGTGGAGCAGACGTTGCGAAAGCTGCAACACTCGTGCAGTATGAGGGCGAAGGTCGCCGTTGGATCGGGTCGCCACAGATCGAAGACCCAGACCGACCCTGTGAAGAGGCCCTTAACCAGATCGGTCCGTACTGTCAAGGCGATTGTAACTGAAGACAGCTCTGGGTCAGAAGAGGAAAGTAGCGGCCTGTCCAGTCGGGAGTCGGATGAGGACCAGTGTCGCCACGTTTTCATCACGGAACCTGCCCCAAGAACCAGATCGACGCCTAACCAGGCAGATCGGAAGGGCATGAGTGGAAACAAGTCCGATCCGGACCGACCTCGCAAGAAGTGTTCTCACTGCGGGTCAAGCAAGCATGATGGTAGGGACTGTTGGAGGAAGTTAACATGCAAGAAGTTCGGAAGGCGTGGCCACCCACCGATCACTGCCTCTTCGTGTGAAAGTCATGTGGAGAGATCCACGAGGCCGGCCAGTGCAAGATTGAAGAGTTTTTCAATCTGATGCGCAAGTGGTATGTGCCGGGTAAGCACGCGGGGATGCTTCCACCGGACGTGGAAAAAATGTTAAACTAGAACGCTCGCCAGGTTGGAATCTGGATCGAGCCGAGCGATCTACGTTTGACATCTATGCATATGTCGGCAAGGAGAATAAAACCGACAATACATGTTCTGTTCTCAATTGCGTCGATCGGGATCATCCGGTTTACAATCTCACGACATGAATATTCCCGATCGAAGGTGGTCATGCAGTTGGATCTTCTTCCGGGGGATTCTCGCGGATACTGGAATTATCATGCGCCCGACAAATGGTTTAACCAGGCGAAAGCCAGTGGTAAGATCAACAACCATAAAGCGACGATGTTTTTCTACTCTGGGGCCGAAGTCTCGATTATCGACTCCGCCTTTGCTCGTAAGGTCGGATGTCGTATAGACGATACCCATATACAATAATGCGTTGGAATTGGGGGAAATTCTTACATGACCGAAGGAAGGACGCGCGTAAAGATCAGCCTATCGGGTTCGTTTGGTTTACTTCTTCAGCGCTCGGGTTGGAAAGATGGACGGTCAGGATGCCCTGTTAGGCATGGATTTTATGGTGCCGGCGGGTATTCGCCTAGATATGTCTCATGGAGTGCTTACTCTCCCGGATAAGGTCCAGATCCAGTTAGCTGGTCGGCGGCCCCTATACGGATCGCACACCGATCTGGTCGGGTGGAATCAAGATGTCACCATTCCGGTCGGCCAATCCGCTGATACCCCGGTCGATAAAGGTTTTCGATCAAGGAAGTTATGGGTGACCAGGGGCAATCGGTGGTTGCCGACCTTTGTGAAGAGAACTGGCCGATTAGATTACGTTCGACTCACCAATATCGGTGACAAGTCGCTTACGCGCGACAACAATACTATTGTTGGCATGTGGCTAGCGGAAGGGAAGGTGCCAAGAAAGGCAGGGTTCGTCTCGATCAGATCGAGACGGTATGTCGAGTGGCAGAACTTGACATACCAAGCGACCACCGATCTGTTCAGCGATGATGGACCGGTGGAAGAAGACACCTCACCTATGGTGTAACGACCCATCTACGTAACCCCGAAGAAGATGTTGGTTCGAAGAAAGGCACCGCAGTCGCCGGACACGGTGGACCATCAAGCAGATGAGCCAAGGTTCGTCAACATGGTGGTTTCACAAGAACAGGCGACAGAGGAGCCGGAAACAGAAACCGAAAAAGGGGAACATGGGATTGCTGGGGCGGACCACGATGGCGCTCCTAAGCAGATCGATGTCGTTGAAGAGCGGCCCGCCGATCGGGAACAGCAGTGTGCAACCTACCAGGACGGTTTGGATGATATTGCCCATGAAGACTATCAAGTTTGCATACATGAGGGCGGGGATCAGTACATTCAGGAGCTGGAGAGCCAGATGCCAGTCCTCCCTGAAGTGTCTGCCGATCCGCCCGAAGTCAACTTGGACGATCTACAAGTGGGTGATCGGGACGTCAACAGTCCCGACCAGATCGATCAGCTTAAGAAGATCATATGGAAGAAGAAGCATCTACTGATCGGGAAAGGCAATGCCTTACCCCCTGCTGCTCGCGGAGCAATCTGTGACATCGATGTTGGTGATGCCAAGCCGATCGCCCAGCGATGACGACGTGTGGCGCCACAGTACCGCGAAAAGCTGTCTGATCTTATTAATGGACTGTTGACGACCAAGAATATTAAACCGTCGACCTCGCCATGGGCCTCGCCGATCGTGATTGTAATCAAGAAGAACGGCGTCGACATCAGGTTGTGCACCGATTATCGGTTGGTAAATCGGTTGACCAAGCTTATGGTGTACTCGATGCCGCTGATCAGCGATCTGCTGGAAGATCTTGACAAGACCCTATGGTATTGCTCACTAGACATGGCAAGTGGATTTTGGGTGGTTTCGATGACCGATCGGGCTCGCGAGATTTCCGCATTTGTTACGCCGTTCGGTCTGTTCTAGTGGAACCGTATGCCGTTCGGTTTGAAGAACGCGCCCAAGATCTACCAGAGGCTGATCGACAACGCATTATATGGACACTTCAAGATCAGTACCGATCGGGACCCCACCGAAAACAATGATGTATTTACAGAGGGTGAACCCGATCGGGAAAGGAGACCGTCCGTTCTGGGGAGGCGATCGTATATCGACGACATAATGATCCCTGCTTCGTCATGGAGCGATCTGTGCGAGAAGGTTGAACGGTTGTTCGAGACTTGCGATCGCTGGAACTTGTCGATCAGTGCTGTGAAGAGTTTTTGGGGCATGTCCAAGGTCGCCTATTTGGGTCATATGGTGTCAATCAGTGGGCTGGAGGCTAATCCTAAGGATCTGGAGTCACTGAGAAACCTCCCGTTTCCCATATATCTGAAGGCAATGCAGTCCTTCCTAGGGAGCCTGAATTACTACAGCCGCTTCATTGAAGACTTCGCGATTTACGCGGCCGTTCTGTACGAGCCCCGGGAAGTCGACTATCATATGTTGCGCGAAGAAGATCGGTCAACCTTACGAGAGGGCTGTGACTCCGATCTGCCTGCAGATCTTTCGCCGGTGGAGGCAGATGACCACATGAAGCGTGCACAGGTTGCTTTCGGTATGTTGAAGGCTAAGATGGCGACGGCACCTATTCTAAGACACTTCAATCCGGAAAAAATGCCGATCGTCATTGTGTATGCTAGTAAGTGGGCCATTTCTGCCACTCTAGATCAAGAACACGATGGAGTGTACCACCCGGTCACTTTTACGAGCCGGACGTTGAAGCCGAACGAGGTCAACTATGGGATCGTCGAAAAGGAAGTTCTGGCTTTACTACGGATTTTGGATGTGTGCTACAACCTACTGGTCGGCCGATCTGTAAAGGTCCTATCAAGAAATTCGACATTGGACTGGCTATTATCGGCCAATGGGATGGACGGTCGGCTCGGCAGATGGTCAGAGATCCTGTCACAGTGGTCCCTTGAGGTCGTCAAGTGCACCAAGGGAGAGGAAGAGATATTGGGCACATTGGCTGCCAGTATCACCCCTCGGTCTGAAGTGGATGAAGCTCTGATGGCGATTGCCCCAAGGGAGCAACCCCGACAATCAATCTCACGGCCGCCACCGATCGTCGATCGGGATGAGGAATTCCTGGTCTTGAGTTTTGACGGATCGGCTAGCGTGAAGAAGAAGGTCGGCTCCTATAGTGCCATACTGTGGAAGTTACCACAATGGTCTATAGTAGCAGCCGCCGCCAATTTCACGCCTGACATAACGGTCAACGAGGCGGAATATGGTGGGCTCCTTCTATGTCTCGATCTGCTGTCATCACAGAATAACGGTCGGATCATCATATGTGGTGACTCCAACCTGGTGATAAGGCAGATCACCGGGGAGATCGACTGTAAAGCACCACGGCTGAAGTGGCTAAACGATCGGGTGATGAAGGCGCTGAAAGACTACCCCAACCACGATCTATTGCACGTGAATCGGTATTGGAACAGAAGCACCGACCACCTCGCGACCCAAGCCATGCGGGACCAGATCGGGGTGACGATCACCGAGTAGGCCGTTCTACTTGAGCTTATTGACATAAACAGGCTCCCGGAGTTGATCAAGCCCAAGGACAGCCCCGATCAGGTACGTGTGATGGCGGCGACTAGATCGCGAGCTCAGAAGTCTCGCCGATCGTTCCCGAAGGAAGGGCTGAGTGAGCGCGTTGCAACAGCTAAGGGCGGAACGGATTCTCATGGCGCAGTACGAAGAAGACTGGATTGTCAACCTGAAAGCATATCTGCGCGGTGAACTGTCCAAGTTAACGAATGATCAAGCGAAAGAATGTACCAAGATTGCGGTCAGTTACGATGTGGATGACAATGGATTGCTATATTACTTCCGTGAGGTTGACCAATACAGTGCCGATCGAGATCGACTGGCGAAACTGGTGATCCCTGAATTGCTACAGCCGAATGTCCTTCATCACTACCACGTGAGTCTAGAAGGGGGACATCAGGGAGTAGGTAGGACATATCACAAGATCAGGGCCCACTTTCACTGGAGAGGACTTTTTCGGAGCGTGCAGAAATATGTGGGTTGCTGCACAGATTACGAGACTGGAAAGGGTAGACCGATAATCAAGGGTCGATCGCCCGGTAATATCGAGGCTACTTACCCTTTGCAGGTGATAGCAATGGATCACATACCGTTGCTGCCCAGATCGACGCGCGGCAACACTGAGCTGCTGATCTGGATCGACCTGTTCACTGGTCTGGTGATCGCAAAGACTAGTGCATCCCGATCTGCGGAGAAGATTGCCCAGAGCTACGAGGAATGCGTATTCAGAGGTTCGGCGCCAGCGAAGTTATCAGACACGATAGGGATCCCGGTTTTTTGGCCGAGGTGTTCCGATCGTTCGATAACATGCTAGGCCAGAGGCAGAGCGCGATGATGGAATATCGCCCGCAAGCGAATGGATAGTCTGAACGCATGGTGCAGACAATCACTAGGGCGATCACGATGTATGTGGCCGATCCGGACCAACGTGACTGGGACGAGTATGCAGAGAGACTGGTATTCGCACTCAACTCTTTAACCGATCGGGTCAGAGGAGAAACGCCTTTTATCTTGCGTATGGATAGGACCCTCGATCGACACTTGAAGCGGCGATACCGATCGGCTGCACTCGTACCCGCGATCGCGATGCCCGTCGTTGGCGTATGCAGGTGTGGTGAAGTGTACCACAAATTTGGTCACTTTTGGTCGAGGCAGTTGGTCGAATTTCGGATTGGTCTAAACAAGGGGGGCTTTTTAGCCTATCAAATTCAAGGAGTGTCAAGAACGCTGGTCTTGGGTGAGTCACCTGATATTGGGTATTTTACATAATTTTGTGTGGATACATTAGGGACCATAGGGAGGTAGTATTATTGGTTAGTTGTGGATTTTCCGGATAGAGGGTTTTTGGTTGTGGATTTGCCTAAAAATGTAGAAGTCTTTTGGTTGCAGGGTTTTTCTAAGTAGAATTTCTTTGGTCTTGGTCTATACCACAGCAAGGGGTTGCCGTTTTTCTTTGCACGTACACTAGTCGCCTCCGCCCGCCGCGGAGTGTTTGGGGGCAGAGGGTTGAATTATCCCCTCTCGCCTATTATACCCGGTCTGGACGCGCCGCACGCGCACTTTGGCCACCGGAAGTCCATCGACGGGAGTACGATTTGGTGATCTCGACACTTTAACTCAAGTACGTTTGGAACGTGCTATTCACTGGATTGGTCTTTACGTGGAGATATCGTTTGTGGAGCTCACGGGCATATTGGGTCTTCACGTGGACATATTGGCTCATTTTAACATTGGTTGGAGTTCAGACCGGTTTTGGTCTTTTCTCATATTGGTCAGGGGCTTGACCAGTTGATTGGTCTATCCTCTATTATTTCGTATTGGTCAGGTCTTGATCGTTTGGACGATCGACCTATTGGAATCTATCTTTCGGAAGTGTTTCTGGTCTGTACGTACCTGGGGTGAAGAGTTCCGCCCTAGGTACACTTAGCCAGCACGGTCTCATATTCAAGACCGAATCAAATTGATCTGCGATCCCGATCCACCGAGTGTGTAACTAGCTCACTCCAATGGGTACACAAGGTGAGATGGTCTTAAGTGAATCGGACCAAGTGTCCCTGGATGATGACCGGTCGGCTGCAGCAGCGGACGATCGGACCATATTTCGAATGGAGGTCCGCGGGGTACCCCCCCGTAAGTTGGAAGGCTGGGCACGATGGTGGTGGTCAGGTTGTCGATACAAATTTATTCGATTTTGAACTTGACTCCACCACAATGGTGCGCGTGCCCGGATGACTTGGTGATCGTGGATATCACCGCGAGGTGTCATCAAAGATTGAATTTGAAGATTTGAATTTGGAATCGTTCTGTAGAGGGCGTAAGGAAAAGCTATCACCTTAAGTTTTCGTTCTCGATAAAGATGGTGATGTCCGGTCTGGCCTGGTGGAGGACCAGATCGGGATTAATAAAAAAAATTCCTCCCCAAAAGGCTCCCACCGGAGCCGATCGGGACTATAGCAAGTCATGCTATAGTCCCGGAAAGGATCAGGACCTTGGTGCTGATCCTTTGTATGTGCATAAAAAAGTTGATGGAAAATCAAAAGACAAAAAATACTTGGAAGCAGATCCGAACGATCAGACCAACCTCCCCAAGGTCCCCAAGCTACCCAAGATTCCCAAGAAAGGGTTGGGAATGCCGGCCGACGAAGACGACCTCGAAGAAAAGTCACAGGTCGGAGATGGAGGCATCACTGAAGAAGACCTAAACAAGATGTACTACATTTTTGAGCTGAAACGATTTGCTCGTTTTGACGTGGTCTTTCGGGTGTTGAACCTCCAGATCCCCGACCGTCTTCTCGGTCCCACTACCGAGCCTGTCCAGAGTTATCGCCCATTACTGTTGGTGAAAAACTTGGTGGCGATGTTGGCGGAGGTTGGCATTAAAATGCAGAACCCCGCCGATGTCCAAAAACTATTTGAATTTGAGACTTGGAGGCTGAAATCGTCGATGTCGACCTTCCACGACCATTTGGTCCTACTGGTGGGGGCGGTTCGCCGCCCAACTTCCACCGCAGAAGTGAAGGTCGCTGAAGCCTCCATAGCGCTTGTCGACATTGGTTATGATGACGAATCGGTTTATCAGTCTCCACCGGCCTCTAACATCTCATCAGAGTTGTAGACCGGTGTCGAGCAGATGACCATGGGGGTGGACCATGCCCAGCCCGAACAAAAAAGGGACGTGCGGCAGCAAAGGGATGCTTGCCAGTCGGGGCTTCATCGACCCCCACAGGTCTCAGTTCCGCAAAAGGAGGGTATCAACACGTTACCCATGACTCCAGCTAACGTCCAAACCATGTTTGAGACGATGATGGAGCGTTTCATGGAAGACCGGGTTAGACCACCTCTGCGGCCACATGCCCAAGACCGGTCTACCCAGCAAAGTTCCAATGTTTGCCGAGATGTGGATATGGAATCGGTAACATCTGTGGACAAGCCCACTCGAAGTGATAAGCAAGTCGTCAAAGGGAAGCGCAAGCCGCAACCGGCCAGACCGCGTAGACCAAGCAAGACAAGTGACTGTGACATGTAGTCGGTCGGCGGTCTTGACGACCACTGTGGGTCAGACGGTACGGGCTCTGGCAATCCACGCAAGGCTAACCTAGCCTCCACTATTGCCTACGGCTTTGGATCTGCTGCGATTCCGCGCATCCGTATGGCCGCGACGACCGACCTCAAGGACTTCACTGGCAAGGATGCTGATGAAGACCAGGCCCGGTCTTGGTTCGGTCGGGTCAAGTCTGCGTTCCTGCGAGAACAGACCCCGAAAAGTGAAAAGTGTCTGATCTTCCGGGATTTGTTGAAAGGACCGGCTGCCAACTGGATCCAACAGTTAAGTCGGGATGTCCGGTCTGACTGGGACCAGCTATGTGCAGAGTTTGAAGGGCAATATTGTAACTCCGGATTTTCGAGTGCCCGCAAGTATCACCATATGCAGAAGCGGAGCGACGAGACACCGATCGAGTATTTGCATCGGTTGAACGTGGCTGCACTTCGTGCCGGCATAACAATTAAAGAGAATAACCCGCCGAACGGTGCTGCTCTGTAACATGTGGGTCACTACATTAGTACCCTGGACGATCAAGAACTGTCGGACCAGCTTATTCTGCTGCGTCTTAGGGACGCGGGTGAATTTGAACAGACTCTACGGACGCTACAGCAGTCACGTAGCATGAGGGCGAAGAGTTCTGGTGGATCAGGTCGCTACCGATCCAAGACCCAGACCCAGACCGATCCGGTCAAGAGACCCTGGACCAGACCGACCCGAGAGGTCAAGGCGATCGTAACCGAAGACAGCACTGGATCGGAAGGGGAAAGTGGAAGTCAATCCAGCCAGGAGTCATCGGATGAAGACCAGTATCGTTACATCTATGTTGCGGGACCTGTCCCAAAGACTAGGTCGAAGTCCGACCAGGTAGACCGGAAGGGAGGGAACGGAAGCAAGTCCTATCGGGACCGACCTCGTCAGCAGTGCTCCCACTGCTGGTCGAGCAAACATGATGGCCCTAACTGCTGGAAGAAGATGGTGTGCAAGAAGTGCGATAGACGCGGCCACCCGACTGACCACTGCCTTTTCGTGTGCAAGTCATGTGGAGATATCCACGAGGTCGGCCACTGCAAGATTGAAGAATTTTTTAACATGATACGCAAGTGGTACGTGCCGGACAAGCACGCGGGGATGCTGCCGCCGGAAGCGGAAAATATATTAAGCTAGAACGCTCGCCAGGTTGGAATCTGGATCGAGCCGAGAGTTCTACGGTTCACATCTATGCATATGTCGGCAAGGAGAATAAAACCGACAATACATGCTGTTCTCAATTGCATCGATCGGGATCATCCGGTCTACAATCTCACGACCGATGAATATTCCCGATCGAAGGTGGTCATGCAGCTAGATCTGCTGCCTGGTGTCTCGCGGATACTGGAAGTATCATGCGCCCGACAAATGGTTTAAGCAGGCGAAAGCCTGTGGTAAGATAAAATAACCAGAAAGCGACGATGTTGTTCGACTCTGGGGCTGAAGTCTCGATTATTGACCGCGCCTTTGCTCGTAAGGTCGGATGTCGTATAGACGATACCCAGAGACAAGAATGCGTCGGGATCGGTGAAAATTCTTATATGACCGAAGGAAGAACGCGCGTGAAGATCACCCTATCGGGTTCGTTGGTCTACTTCTTCAGTGCTTGGGTTGGTAAGCTGGCTGGTCAAGACGCTTTACTAGGAATAGATTTCATGGTCCCAACGGGTATTCGCCTAGATCTGTCACATGGAGTGCTTACACTACCGGATGAGGTCCAGATCCAGTTAGCTGGTCGGTGGCCCCTATACGGATCGTACACCGATTTGGTCAGGTGGGATCAAGATGTCACCATTCCAGTCGGCCAATCCGCTGACAACCCGGTCGATAAAGGTTTTCGTTCAAGGAAGTTATGGGTGACCAGGGGCGATCGGTGGGTCTCGACCTTCGTACAGAGTGCTGGTCGACGTGATTTTGTGCGTGTTACCAATATCGGTGACAAGCCGCTGACACTGGACAATAACACTATTGTTGGTATGTGGTTAGCAGAAGTAAATGTACCAAGGAAGATGGGGTTCGTCTCGATTGGGTCGAGGAGGTATGTCGAGTGGCAAAACCTGGCGTACCAATCGACCACCGATCTTATCAGCGATGATGGGTCGGTGGAATAGGATACCTCACCTTTAGTGGAAAGACCAAGTTATGTCACCCCAAAAAAGATGTTGGTCCGAAGAAAGGCGCCGCAGTCACCAGGAACGGTGGACCATAAAGTAGACGGCCAAGGTTAGTCAACGTGGTGTCAGCACAAGACCAGGCGACAGCGGAGCAAAAAACGGAAGAAGGAGAACATGAAATTGCTAGGTCGGACCATGACGGTATTCCTAATCAGACCGATATCAGTGAAGGACAGCCCGTCGATCAAGACCAGGGGCGTTCAGCCGGTCCAGATGGTCTAGGTGATATCGCCTCAGAAGATGAACAAGTCTGTATACATGAAGGCGGGGAACAGTACATTAAGGAGCTGGAAAGCCAAATGGCAGTCCTCCCTGAAGTGTCTGCCGACTCGCCCGAAGTTACAATGGATGATTTACAAGTGGGTGATCAAGACCTTAACAGTCCAGACCAGATCGAGCAGTTGAAGAATATCATATGGAAGAAAAGACATCTGCTGGTCGGAAAGGGCAACGACTTACCACCTGCAGCCCGTGGTGCGATTTGCGATATTGACGTTGGAGATGCCAATCCGATTGCCCAGCGATGTCGACGCGTGGCGCCATAGTACCGTGAAAAGATTTCTGATCTCATTAAAGGACTGTTGGTCACCAAGATTATTAGACCGTCGACCTCGCCATGGGCCTCGCCGATCGTAATTGTTATCAAGAAGAACGGCGTTGACATTAGACTGTGCATCGACTATCGGCTGGTAAATCGGTTGACTAAACTCATGGTTTACCCGATGCCGCTGATTAATGATCTGTTGGAAGACCTCGGCAAGACCTTGTGGTATTGTTCGCTATATATGGCAAGTGGATTTTGGGTGGTCTCGATGACTGATCGGGCCCGTGAGATTTCCGCATTTGTGAAACCGTTTGGTCTTTTCGAGTGGAACCGTATGCCGTTCGGTCTGAAGAACGCACCCCAGATCTATCAAAGGTTTATAGACAACGCACTGTACGGACACTTCAAAATCAAGACCGATCGGGACCCTGCCGAAAGTTATGATGTGTTTACAGAAGGTGAACCCGATCGGGAAAGAAGACCGTCCGTTCTAGGGAGGCGGTCGTACATCGACGACATTCTGATACCTGCCTCGTCATGGAACGATCTGTGCGAGAAGGTTGAACGATTGTTGGAGACATGCGACCGCTGGAACCTATCTATCAGCGCCGTGAAAAGTTTTTGGGGTATGTCCAAGGTCGCCTATTTAGTCCATATGGTCTCGAACAATGGTCTAGAGGATAATCCCAAGGACCTGGATTCGCTGAGTAACCTCCCATTCCCCAGATCGCTGAAGGCAATGCAGTCCTTCCTGGGAAGCTTGAATTATTATAGCCGATTCATTGAAGACTTTGCTATCTACGCGGATGTGCTGTACAAGCTCCGGGAAGTTGACTATCATATGTTGCGCGAAGAAGACCGGGAAAGTTTACAGGAGGGCGCCGACTCTGGTCTTGCTACAGTTTGTCCGCAAGTGGAGGCCGAAGATCATATGAAGCGTGCACAATTTGCCTTTGGCATGTTGAAGGTTAAGATGGCGACGGCACCGATTTTGAAGCATTTAGATCCCGAAAAGGGCCCGACCATTATTGTATATGCTAGTCAGTGGGCCATTTCGGCCACTCTAGTACAAGATCATGATGGTGTGTACCATCCGGTCACGTTCACGAGCAGAACGCTGAAGCCAAATGAAGTGAACTATGGAATTGTCGAGAAAGAAGTTCTGGCGTTGCTACGAATTCTGGATGTTTGTTACCACCTGCTGGTCGGCCGACCTATAAAGGTCCTGTCAAGACGGTCTACTTTGGCCTGGCTATTATCAGCCAATGGGATGGACGGACGTCTAGGCAGATGGTCGGCGGTCTTGTCGCAGTGGACCATCGAGGTCGTTAAGTGCACCAGGGCGAGGAAGATATATTGGGCACATTAGCTACCAGTATCACCCCTCGGTCTGAAGTGGACGAGGCATTGATAGCGATTGCCCCGAGGAAGCAACATCGGCAGTCAGTTTCGAGACCGCCACCGACCGTCGACCATGACGAAGAGCTCTTTGTCTTAAGTTTTGACGGATCGGCAAGCGTGAAGAAGAAGGTCGGCGCCTATAGTGCCATATTGTGGAAGTTTCCACAATGGTCTATAGTTGCAGCCGCTGCCGATTTCACGACGGATGTTACTGTTAACGAGGCGGAGTACCGAGGTCTACTTCTATGTCTGGACCTGCTGTCGTCGCAAGAGAAGGGGCGAGTCATCATATGTGGTGACTCCAACCTAGTGATCAGGCAGATGACCGGACAGATCGACTACAAGGCTCCACGACTACGGACGCTGAATGATAGAGTAATGAAGGCATTGAAGGACCACCCCAACCACTAGCTATTGCACGTGAAACGGGACTGGAATAGAAGCGCCGAATACCTCGCGACCAAGGCCATGCAAGACCAGACCGGGGCTACGATCACCGAGAAGGCCGTTCTGGATCAATTGGTGAATATAAACAGGCTTGCAGAGGTGATCGGACCCAAGAACGACCCAGTCCAGGTGCATGTGTTGGTAGCGACTAGATCGAAATCTCAGAAGTCTCGCCGACCGTTCCCGAAGGAAAGTTTGAACGAATATGCAGTGCAACAGTTAAGTATGGAACGGATACTCAAGTCGCAGGACGAATAAGAATGGATTATGAACCTGAAGACCTACCTGCGTGGTGAACTGTCCAAGTTGACGAACGATCAAGCGAAAGAGTGCATCAAGATCGCGGATAGCTACGAAGTGGATGATAATGGATTATTGTATTACTGCCGCGATGCCGACCGAGACAGTGCAGACCGGGACCGACTGGCGAAATTAGTGATCCCCGAGTTGCTGCAGCCGGATGTCCTTCATCACTATCACGTGAGTCTAGGAGGGGGCATCAGGGCATAGGCAGGACCTATCACAAGATCAGGTCCCACTTCCACTGGAGAGGTCTTTTCCGAAGTGTGCAGAAATATGTGGGCTGTTGCACGGATTGCGAGACCGGAAAGGGTAGACCGGTAATCAAGGGGCGATCGCCCGGAAATATCGAAGTTACCTACCCTTTCCAGGTCATAGCGATGGACCACATACCTTCACTGCCTAGATCGACGTGCGGCAACACTGAGCTGATGATCTGGGTAGACCTGTTCACCGGTCTAGTTATTGCGAAGGCAAGTGCATCTCGGTCTGCGGAGCAGATCGCCCAGAGCTACGAAGAATGTGTGTTCCGAAGATTCGGTGCCAGCGAGGTCATCAGGCACGATCGGGAACCCGGTTTTATGGCCGAGGTGTTCCGGTCGTTCAATAACATGCTGGGCCAGAAACAGAGTGCGACGATGGCATATCGTCCGCAAGCAAATGGATCGGCGGAACGCATGGTGTAGACCATAACGAGGGCGATCAAGATGTACGTTGCTGACCCAGACCAGCGAGATTGGGACGAGTATGCAGAAAGGCTGGTGTTTGCACTCAACTCGTCGACTGATCGGGTCCGAGGACAAACGCCTTTTTATCTGGCATGTGGATGGTACCCTCGGTCGACATTGGAAGCTGCGATACCTATCGGTTGCACCCGGACCCGCGATCGCGATGCTCGACGCTGGTGCATGCAGGTACAGAAACACTACCAGCATGCAAAAGAAGTCGTCAACGAAAAGCTGCGTCAGGCCACACAAGATCGTGTAGATCGGAATAACGATCAGGTCCGACCTCATGGTATTGAACCAGGGGCGAGAGTATGGTTTAACCTCTATCGGGTCAAGGAAGGCTATGCGAAGAAGTTGGCTCACATGTGGCACGGTCCTTTCCGTGTAGCAGAGCTGATCGGTGAGCATGCTGCCCGTCTGATCACGATCGGCACGGATTACAAAGTTTTTCCAATCGTGCACGTGTCCAAGCTGAAGCTGGTCAGAGAATTCCCCGATCGGCCTAAAAAAAGAAGCGGAGAGGTTCGATTTCAATGAGGCTCTGCTGACGGAGGACAGTTGGGAAAGGCCATTGGAAGAGGACGAATTCGAGGTGGAAAAGGTGCTGGATGTCCGATCGGTCAAGAAGACCCCTTTCGGTCGCACCCACCGAGAATATCTGGTCCGCTGGAAGGATCATGACGAAGCAACTTGGATAGACGAACTCGACCTAAATTGTGGAGTACTGCTACGAGAGTCCGAGCGAGAACGATTCAGTCGGAATCGATTTGCAGTGATGCAGACTCATGAAGACGAAGACCAAGACACACAGTAGCACCGATCAGTTTATTGATCGGTGTGAATAAGTGTAAGGTCTGAATTTTTGTGAATTTTGTGATGAACTGTGATGAACTGTGATGAACTGGAGTAGTGAATGACGAAAGTGATGGTAATTTTCGCGATGTCGATGGAAACGGTATACGATAACGTGTTGGTGAAAGTTTGGAGAAAGTGATGAATTTGGTCAAGTGATTGGATGACAAGGAATGCGAAAAGAATGATGACATGTATTACGAATTATCTGGTCAGCTAACTGCTGCATAAAGAATTACTATCACCCCATAGACGGCCGATAGTCAACGCCGGATGGTCGTCGATCTGGTTCTGGTACTGATTGCGCCAGGGCTCCTTCCGATCGATCAGGGCCAAAGTGTCCTTCAGGACTGTGACCGGATCGTCACAATGAAGACTGGGATACCAGGCGCCGTCGTCAGCTAGCACCCCGGATTTCTCAACCCGACGCTTGGCCATATGGAGAACCACAGGATATAAGAAGATGTCGAGGTTGCATTCGCGGGCCAGCATCCCTCCCAAAACGAACTGCCTTGGGTCTGCCAGGCCTCGCCTGCCCGACTACGGCGACTCTTTCGGTTTCTCTGAAACGAGATCAGGCCTTTATCATGTTGCGCTCGACAAGGAAGCACTAGATAGTGCATAGAATCCCAGATCTCTTGGCTGTAAGTTGCGTTGAAGGCCTTGACTCGACCTAAGAACGAGTCGATCCACGCAGTCGACGCAAACATGGACCCCAGCTTGGGGCGGACGAACACCTTCCATGGCTCATCTGAGTACAGACTGACGATTTGTGGTGCTGTGACCAGATCCGACCGCCATGCAGAAGCGCCAGGAGCCTTGGGAGATGGAGGATAAAGCCAGAGAAGTCCGGGCACGATAGAGATCGGGCTAATATCTGCTTGGTCAGGGCAGACTGGTACAAGCTACCGATCTTCCCCCGTGACCACGTCAAAGTGGCATCCGAAGTCAGAGATGGGAGAGGTCGATCTCCGGCCAACAACCCTTTCAATCGAGCGTGCTTGCGCTGCCCAAATGTGCCGGGATGGAACGAAGGTACCGATCCGGTCGACCCGCGCGTCGGTGCATCACCATCACCCTGGGAGCTGATCGGCTTATTAGCCCCCGATTCAGGCTTAGCAGGAACGGAACGTCGGCGTTGGTCGGACCGGTACTTGGATAACGCAGTGATCAGGAACTCTGAATCGCTCGATCCCCCCCCCCCGAGTCGTCTACGTAGGAAACCTCTATACATTTGGTATGAGCGGCGCGGGGGCGCGAGGGCGCACGTATTTGGTGGGGATAGACTTGTCGCCTGCGTCCGATCTGGGTCTTGCGAGATGCGCCAGCGTCTTGGCTTTCTTCTGGGTAACCGCTCGCTTTTCCTCGAGTTCGGAGTCGCGCGCTATGCCCCGAGCCATTGAGCCCCTCGACGCGTCATTACGCTTCTTGGAAGTTTGCGATTTTCGGGGTGCTTATGTTTGGCCAATGAGTGGCGTCGGGTCCGGTCTTGATGCAGATCGGCCAGAAAGGCCGATGCAGACCCGTCGGCGCTAGAGCATGCAGCCGGACGCCGGTGCAACAAGTCAGTCAGCTGTTGATAGCACCGGTTTACGTCCGCCCAGCGACGATCTGATTCCTGGGTCCAAGCGTCTGATCGAGCCTGGAAGGACTAGACCTTCCCGATCTGTTCCAGGACCACGACATGTAACTCGCTGATCTTCCTCTCCAGGTCACCATGTTGGGTGCGGAGTAAGGTCCGATCGTACTGGTCTTCCAACCTCTGCCGGTCGACCACCGCGAGCTGTTCCAGGAGGTGTGATATGTATGCCTCCAAGCGAGACAGATCGTGTCGTGCACCGATCAGCCCGTCCAAGATCGGTCGGAGCTGATCGCGATGATCATGAGACTGTCGATCAGCCGTGAATAAGGCGTCAAACTTTTTGGCGATATCGGCGGGCAATTGATCTACATGAAAAGGAAGGTCAGACCAGACCCAAGATGGAAACCGACTGATCGACCTACCATGCGTTGCTTGTTAGGTGATCTGGGCCCGGAGATGTGCGTTTTTCAGCGGTCACTTCCTGCAACTTCGTGGACATGGCGATCAACGTATCCACCTCCTTCCGCAGTTGCAGGAGTGAAGAATCCCTGTTGTCTAACTGGGACTGGAGCTCACGGACAGTTTTCCGGAGCTGATCGTCCTCGATCTGATGCTTGCTCGGTGTGTTGGACTCTGAATTGCTGAAAGGGCTGTCAGATCGGGCCGATCTGGCCGGGGAATCGAGATTAGGCGACGAGGAACGCAGGGGCGCCTGCAGCAAAGAAGGTCGAGAGAGGTCACAAGACGATCGGGTGTGCAAGGCAAGTAACTGGCGAAGGTGGACTCAGAGATCCGTCCATTGGTGAAGTCCGCTTCTGTGAAGATCTGGATATGATGAGATCGGGACGCTACCGTTACGCGGCTGCGACACGACTCAGGGGCGGCTGTGGCGAAGCGGACCCAAGAATTTGGTCGTTTCCGGTCAGCACCAGACCTATCGGCTTATCGGCGATCGGATTGGTGGAAATCAAGGAGGCTTTTGGGTCTGTCATGTGCAAGGGGTGTCAAGAACACGGATTTTGGTGAGTCACATGATATGGCGTGCACTTACATATTTTATGTTTTGTACATATTGGGGACCATAGGGGATAGTTTTTACTTAGTCGTTAATTTGCTCGGTCGTTAATTTTCTTGGTGTGGTTAATTTGCTCGGTCGTTAATTTTCTTGGTGTCGTTAATTTGCTCGGTCGTTAATTTGCGTCGTTAATTTTCTTGGCTTCTATAGCCGACGTCTTTAGCACTCAACCGGGGTCGTTTCGCTTTGTACATCAGTAGCCTCTGCACGCCGCAGAGTGTTTTAGGAGCGGAGGGTCGAGTAATCCCCTCCAGCTCATTATACCCGGCCGGGACGCGTTACAGACGCAGTTGGCCCGCCGGAAGTCCCTCGACGGGAGTACACTTTGGCTGACCTCTCAAGTTTAAGTTACGCACGTTTGGATCGTGTTACCAAGTTTTTTGGATTGTTTCGTGGATATATCGTTCGTGGAGTGTGTCGCGTTCTCATTTGGATCTCCCTATTGGATTACTGGAGTTTATTTCTCATATTGTTTGGGCTCTACGATCGGTTAAGCGATCTGCCCTTTGGAGTATACTCACTCCAAGTATAATTGGTCTACCCGTACCCAGAGTGAAGAGTTCCGCCCAGGGTACCCTACCCAGCACGGTCTTCCACATTTAGACCACAATTCAATTCCCAGCACCGATCCACCGAGTGTGTTACCAGCCCAATCCATCGGGTGAGATGAAGAACAAATCGGACCAGGCGTCCTGTGTTGATGATCGGTCGTCTGCCAACATGGACGATCCGATCGGATCGAAGGCGAAGGTTCGCGGGGTACCCCCCCCCCCCGTAAGTTGGAAGGCCGGGCACGATGGTGGTAATGATCTCGACACTACGGTGTTCGATTTTGAACTTGACTCCACTACACTGCGAGAAGGAGTCAGAGTGACTCCTAGCGGGAGGTTTCTCTTCCGCTTCGACCTGACTCAGGTCCATGGGTTCGGGACCCACAATAGAGGAACGAAATTTCCTTTCGGCGTTAAACGCCATCTTAAACGCCTCCTCCCGGGATTGGGGTCGGCATCGGAAGAGCTCCGAACGTGCTGGCCCTTCTTTCAGGCCTCCCATGAACACGGGAATGGACACATCGTCCGAATACGCTTTCGCGTACATCCCTACCAACAGGGTCTTAAGTTCTTCGATATATGTTTCCAAGTCCCTAGTTCCCTGACAGCACCTCAGAAACGCCAGCTGATAATGGAAACTCAGATCAGGCGTGGCGTACATGTCCATAAGCTTTTGATTAAGGACTTCCCAGGTTGGGAACACGCTCGTGACCGAATCCGGACACGTAAACGCTCATGTACGGGCTTTGCCCGTAAGATGGGTCAGTGCAAGTCCCACTTGGAAGTGATCCTCGATCACATTCGCTGTGGCGAAGGCCGTTTCGACCTCGCGAAGCCAAACATTAAGGTTATCACCTTTTTCACCGGTGAATTTCTTTATCTTAAAGGACAACGTAGGGCGCACACCCGTAGACGTGGAATGAATTCCACGAAAATTTGCCTCGTGGGCGATGAGGGCGTTAACCCTCTCACGTACGGCCTCAAGGCCCTGCTCCAATAGGAGGAGCTGCATACCGTCATCGCCCATGATGGACAACAGCCTTTTGAAGGCTTCTTGTTGGACGGGGGTTATCTTACCCCGATCCTCCTGGTTCATCCTTTGCAGAGGATGTGGTTGTCTACCAACAGAGGTGTTGGATTTACTACAAGTGCTACCAGATGTAGCAGGTGCGTACACGCACGGTGCGGCTAGCACACAAAAGAAGACTTTACTTAAGCGGCGATTCGCCTATACTTAGCCGATACGCCCTTATATAAGGGCTTAGGGAGAGATTGCTCTCTCACTCGGGGCCAAGATTCCCTGAGTTACTTGTTAGTAAACACTAACGCCTTGTTACAAGGCTTCCCTTAGAAAGGGAAAAGCTAAGGGAGGTACTCCCTTTTGGTTTTAAACACTCACTGCGCGCGTGACCGGTCTGGGTCGTGCGCCTAGCAGTATTAGAGTACTTTGTAAACTGATTTATATTTAATATGTAATTAGCCTAAATTAATAAACTAATGTAAACTATATGTAATACTAAGTAGAACTTACTCAATTCGTACCTAGCCGAAATGTAATGTACACCACCTGTGTACCAACACGTGGCAGGCTGCCACGCCTTCACTAAGGGCTCTAGCCCTGATTGGTTAAAAGAACCAATAGGTCCAAACCTTTCGGACCGGTCAATACTTGACCTCAACCGTTGTGTATTTACGTACACGAACGTAACCAAATACAACCCTGTTACACGGTGCGTCAGAGTTTCCCGTCAAATCGGAATATTGAACCGCGAGTACGCGGTGGTGCCGTTCATCATAAACAGAGCCACAGTCCCAGACTGTAGCGCCATCCCTGTCATGGCGCACCCGAGATAGCACCGTGTTATATAGAATAATGTCTTTCCCGACGATGAGGCGAATGATTAATGATCGTATCCACGATTTGCTGCTGCTTCCAGCAAGAAGATGGACATCCAACAGCTCGCGGGGCGTTGCCTTGTTGTATCGGCCTTTTTCGTGGATGAGCCCCTCCCGATAACTCTGCATTGACACGTACGTTCACAGCACTTCATAGTTTTTTTCTGTTTCTTACGGATAGTTTTAAACTTTAAGTTTTATGCTGAAAACACAATGCATTATTAAAAAGTTTAGGTACTACGCTTTCCTGGCAATCCACGCAAGTACTTCAACATGGCTACACAAACGATTCTGCATCAAATAAGCATGGAAGAATTCTTCGTAATCAAATCTTGAGGATCCGTGTGTTTTCATGATGCCCAGCGAATCTCGGACATATCGCTGACAACAGGGTGTATTGAAGAACCCCCCCCCCGAAATCAGCATCTGAATACCCCGAAATTTCAACTTCACATCTTTCTTGGGTCTTCCATTCAGAAATTAACTTCTATTTGCAATTTCTATCCACAAGTTCCCTTCAAAAATCGCAGGATTCTTTTAGCAGTCATCCAATTGAATTTTGTAGGCGCATGCGCCCTGCTCGTCGTAAAAAGATGACCGGAAATCTACGAGCGGTGACATCGTGATGATGAAAGGAAGTGTGGTACATTGGACTTACAAACGACATTCAGTGTGTCGCTGTCCACGATGGAAGCATAGCTTTACGCTGCATCGGTGTTGGAATGTGAATTGGTTGGTTTCATGGAAATGACAAAGGAAGTTGGAATTCAAGTGAAGATACCGATGACGTTTGGTTGTGATAATCAAGCGGCAATAAAAGTGATCAGTAGAGATGGAAAAAAGTTCAAGAACAAAACACATTGATATACGGGTGAAATTTTTAATTTCTAAGGCTCAAGAGGGTTTGATTACACCTGTTTACGAACCTACGTACACCATGTTAGCCGATGTTTTCACGAAGGGATTGGTTCCGGAGAGGCTGAAGCTTATGCACCGGGGAATTGGATTGACGGCGATCAAGATGGAGTTGGAGGATTTCAGCGGAAAGTCGAGAAGGAGTGTTGAAAGGACGCGCATTTCCTGCGGCACCTCGCGTCGCGTGAGTTGTTTATCTGGCGACAATCGTGGTGTGCTGTACATAACTTAAGTTAAGTACAGCAACTTTTATATATGCATATTGTTAGTTTAAGTCTAAATCTTAACACTAATAGAATCACTTATGATTTTGACTTATTTCGATCACGTGGATAGTTTGGAGTGGAGTACGCCGAGAATACGGCTGGAAGTTTCTCTTGGTTTTCTCGTGGTTTGTGTATTATGTTACGGTCACGATTCAAGTAACGTGGAACATTACGTGGAATATAACGAGGATAATACAGTTTGCTTGCGTTTTATTACTGGTGTTACGTTTCCTTCTGTTGCTATCGTTTTGTCGTGGAAAAAATCGCGCTAGTACTCCCAGAGTGTTTGGAACGCGTGTGTGTCAGTACGCTACGGCGATATGAGTGACGACGAACATAAGGAGCATGATTGCACGACTGTTGGGCCTGCTCCAAACGATCACGAATTGCCTCTAGAGACGCGTGTCATCCATTAGTGGCAGCAGCGCACGACGCAGACTATTATACATGTCTGGGTGAAGACTCTCCTCCTGGTCAAGTATCTTCTTGACCCGATTACTTTCCTTTGGTTCCTCGAAACACGCAGAGCAGTTTTCGTTGATCACACGCAGACGCGAGTCGTACGCAAATTGCTTCAAATCAACTTCACGCACATACGCGAACGGACGCACCACTTGTACATCTCGCTGATCGTTCCAATATTTTGCTTTCATTTACGCAACTGGCATTATGCATAGCCGACATCAGTAAACTCTCTGCTAAATCATCCAAGTGCTGAGCCAGGACAAGCTTATTAAAACCATACTTTCGACAACACGTTTAAAGAACACCGCGTTTCATACGAGAGCAATAGCTGCAGAGCGAGTCCCCGTTCATTTTACACATTGCTTGCTCAATGATGTTCTCCGATAGGTAGTAATATCGTACGCCAAGCACGTGCATATAGTCCTTTAGTGAGATTGGGTCGAAAGAAGGCGTCTGCGGGTCCACAGTAGCTCAAGCAAGTTCAAAGTGGACGGGGGCGCGCTTTTGAAAGCTTAATATCACATGCAGCTGTGCGTATCCTTACCTTTTACCATATTGTAGTCGTAATACAGTTATATATAATCCACTTGCCCTTAACGTATACTCTCCACGTGAATATGCGTAATCAATCAGTAAATGCCTACGCCAAATTAATCGAAAACTCCACTTATATCCACTTCTCTAATACTAAATGCGTAACGCGAAACCTACTGCCTTAACACACGATTACTTGTTGGTTCTGTTGGAAGGGCGCGCTTTTTTGCGCAGCAGCGAGCGTCGCCATTTTGGTTGTCAAGCGACTTTCAGGTGAAAAAGGTGTTGTATTGTACATAACTTTAGGTTAGGTACAAAACACTATATATCTGCATACTATTAGTTTTAGGTGCATACTTAATTCTAATAATTCACTTCTGAATTGTTATTCGACTTACGTGGTTATTACGAGTGATTAGCAAGCACGCAACTGTGTGTGCTTTGCTTGGATTGATTTTACGTGGATTATCTAGTACGCTGCAGTGGCAGCTGGAGTGATTATCACGAATTGGATTCTCGTGCTTTACGTTGGGTTGTTTGAGTTGATGGTCCTTACGTTCAAGTCGCTAAAGGACGGTGGAGAATTGGACTACGTTACGTACTTGATTACTCATTGTTACGCTAATTGTTAGCCTTTCGTTTGTACTGGAATATTACGCAGCAGTACGTGGTACTCGGAACCTGCGTGTAAGAGTACGTGCAGACATATGGAAGACGAAGATTTTCAACAGGTTCAAAGTAACAATGCGCGTAAAAGTAGCGTGCGCGAAGTCGCGTCAGTTAACTAAAAGAAAGAAAATGTCAAAGATATATTTTGACTAGACTAAAGTGTAGTCCATCACAAATTATAAAATTGTGTACACCTATTTTCTGCACTTATGTGCTGATGCACCATCCTTGGAATAACATAAAGTCTTGGCACATCTATCATATTCCAACAGAAAGTCGTCATGCAACTTGCTAAGCCCAACACCTCCGAATTAATTTGATTACTTAATCGTTTCCCAAAAATATAAGTAAATTAGCCAATTTTTTTCTTTGTCAAAATTCCGACAACGCTCTTCAGATCAATTCCCACGCGAGGCAACGCTTTTTCTGGCCAGTATGAATGATGTTCACTGTTAATGGATGCCCCGGGCGGAATGAAATACATGTGGAACGGGTCCTCCGGCGTAAGGGAGAGCTCAGGCACGAGCAATTTATGTTTTCTTTTGTCTGAATAACGAACTACACCTTTGCCCGTCCAAAATGAAAAAAATTGCATCCAAAGTGAAATAGGTAGCGAAGTAAAAAATATATTTAACAACTCTTGCATCCAAAGTGAAAATCCTTGCAACCAATGTGAAATGGAACAATTAAATAAAAACAAAAAAGAGAAATAAGCCTCAAGTGGTGACTATTGATTAAAAATCATTGTGTCCCCTTGTTTTAGTCTAAACTCGTACCGATGCTTGGCTCCTTCGACCAGTTCGTGAAATAAGCGATAGGCGTCATAATATGGTATAACATCATCGAATGGTATAACATCATCGAACGGTACTCGAAGTGGGCCCTCAAACGGAGGGGTCCAGTGCACCGCGACCACCTCGTCGCGATGTTTTAGTTGGATGTGCGCGCGCTGGTATTCCAAGATAGTTGGATTTTTGCGTGTCAACTGATGCTTTTTGAACGTCGCAGGAACACGGTAAAATGTCGCGAAGTGTTCGGGATAGAGACGACAAAATTCTTCAGCTACAGCGAACACATCAACAATTGTCGACTCACCACCTTTAACAGATTCATCAAAACGTAATGCTGCAAGAGCTAAAATCCAGGAGCAGATTCGTAGTATGCTAAATCGATGTGGCTCTTCAAAACCGCAGTTGTGAATGCGATGTTTACCTAACCAGAAGACAAATCAATTAGGCTCGAACATTAGATCAGCATGCAGGTTGAAGACTTACAGGAGTAGGCTCTGTCACGACGCCAAAGACTTCGCCATACTGGAACCTGTACCAAATTGGTTGATTTCTTGGGGTTAATGAATCGGGACTACTAACAATCCTTAATTGACAACGTACGAGTGCGATATGGGAGCAATGCGCTCCGCAAGTTGTTTTACCTCACTGGGTACGGACGGAGTATTGCGAATTACCACAAAGCCGTGCTCTACGATTTGGCGAAGAACTTTGTAAAGACCCTGATCGTCGCTTGTGTCCATCATACGATCATACTCCGCAGATGGAAATGGCGCATCAAGAGCTAACGGTGTCGTAATCATATCATGGCTGCGACGGTCTAGGGACCATTCCGAATAGGTGTTTTCAAGCAACCATTTACTGGAGAAACTGGACTCGTGCTCGTCGCTCCACACAATATTCAGCGTGTCGCGCTTCACTGCGTACCATAAAAAACTATCATGACCAGGCAAAGGTCAGCTTCGACACAAGATAAACGCACCAAACACTTTTTTGATGTCCAGTTTGTCTCGGTTAATATCGACAGAATTCACAACTTGTTGACCCGTCGCGTGAGCACATTCAGGACACTGGCACCATGTGCGCAAATGCAGAAGATAAAATTTGCTCCGCTTGCCATTGCGCCAGCGCAACGTGAAAAAATCGCGATTCTGTACATCTACACTCACAAGCTGTGCGTATACGTACTTAGTCCCCGTACTAGGGGACACGATGATTTTTAATCAATAGTCACCACGTTGATAAAATTGGGCAATTGATATCCGTATCCCCCCAAATTACTACCTGTATCCCCCCCCCCCAAATTACTACCCGTATCCCCCCCAAATTACTACCCGTATCCCCCCTCAATTATAGGCGTATCCCCCCCAAAATTGCAATATTTCCAATTTCGATTCGCGAGGGCTTGATATATTTGACGTTTGTATCGCGACCGGGCAGTTTCGGAGCTCAGCTGTCTCTACATTTTACTCTCTCGGAGAAAAAATTCAACAGACCCCGAGACAAGTTACCAGGCAGAACGAGGACGGCCATACGATATCTATACCCGCGCAAAAGGTGCTTAAGAATTGCGATACAAAACGGTAGATACTAGTTTGCTAATTGTTGGGCTTGGTCTTGTCTCTATGGCGTTCTAGCTCATGGACGAACCGCATACTTGCGGCCAAGGATAACGCCGCGGTGCAGATCAACATTGGACGTGTGAATGCGAACGTGCGAGATCTGGCTGTGATGATGAAGACATTACCTTCAATTAAACGGTCGGGACTGGTGCTGAACGTCACGGCCGCAGCGCTGGGATTTAGTCGCAAGAATGACCCCAATATCTTCAAGAGCGTTAAGCGCGGACTTGTGCCACTGGCCGAGCAGTTTTTTACTCTTGGTTGGCACTCTTTCGCCGGGCCCGTCCTTTTTGCTCAACCTTAGAGTAGATTTGGGCTTTTTAATTGAACGACATCGCGATAAGCTGTAGAAACACAGCGTGGAAGCGCTGGAACTTTTGGATTTGATCATGCGTGACCTGTTCTCAACTCAAGGCAGCATGCGTTTCCGCCAAATTGACCTGTCATCGGAAGCACTGGCTGCTTTCGTACTCAAGAATGAAAGAGTTAATCGAATTCGAGGCTAGAACGATTTGCAGCGCAGATTGATTGGACAGAAGCGCTACTGTTTTGGACTTTTTCACATGCATATACAGCATGCTACATTGGTATTTGTGCAAGAACTTGTGACGGACCACTCATGCATCAACATTACTCCTATTCTGGAGCAAGAGACGCCGAAAATAAATAACCTTTCGCACATTATATTCTTTTCGGTGTCGACGTCCAACACTGGACTTCGTGGATTGAAGATTGCAAGTCACTTTCTGTTATTAACAATTCAACGTATGAGCAGCATGTTTCCGCAATCTATATAGTGGCAGCCACACTATCTGCCGTCCCAGGCTTCGCTCGATGGTTTAAAGCCACACTTGCTTTCGGACCAGCAATCTCAGCATCGTTCAGACACTCGAAATGTACTGAAGACAGAGCGAAATAAGGATATGAAACTCCAACGCATTGAACCTCTTCAACGAAGTTTCTTTACGATAGAGCAAGCCCACAGTATAACCATGAAATATGGTGCGAATCAGCTTGGGCCTCGCAAATGGCTCTTGAAGAAACTCAGTGACCCTGAGTGGCACAAGGAAGACGAGTTAGTGAAGGATATTTGCGACATTGTCACAGCCGCTTGCGCGCACAATGTCCTTTTTGAGCGGAAACAGGACAAGATCTTGGATCCCGTGGCAAACTTTCATCTACAAAACGGTGCCCAAGTCGAGCAAATCAATTTTATGGACGACACCACCCCGTCAGCGTTGACAACAGCTTTGGGCATGATGATCAATTACCGTTACTGTATGACGTTTATTGACATAACTTTGGTTTCATACAAGCGTAAATCTCTTGCTGCTATATCTCCTGCGGTAGCTCGACTTGTTTGGCCGGAGAGGAGCATTATACTGGACGGTAAGACTAACAGAATGTCGTCCGAAACAAAGCTGAGTCTAGGGTGTTGCTAATGCGTTTCTTACATACAATTCAGAGATCGAGAGTATAACGGACAAGAGAAACACATCGTTGTTTGCCAAGGCGTTCCGTGTTGGTGAAGTTATCTGTGCACGCGGATCGCTACCCGGAATCTTTACTGGTGAATCCGACACTTTTGCTCTCGCTGGCTATATCCGCCACCACGGCGAGGGTGACATGGCATTGACCGCGCTGTCCCGCCAGGCGGACGACAAGAACTAGGCAGACCAAGGCTTTTTTCTTAAGTTCGTTCCTGCTAGTTCAGATGCTTGCTGTAACAGGACTGATCCTGTTACTGGATTACACTGTATCTTGCGAGGAAGCGCGCAATACAATTAGGGCAGGATTAGTTGGTAACAACTAATCCTATAATAAAAGTAAATATATAAATATTCACTTTGGTCTTAGAACGCAAAATTAAGAGTGTTTATTTAATGGGTGGTTTAGAGGCTAATAGTATAGTAACTAACTAATTAATATAATAATATCAAGTCTTTAACTAACTGTACTATTAAATAACCTGCATGATTCGGTATTTATACCGAATCGACTTTTCCTTCTTAGATTATAATAACTTATAATCTCTTATTTAAATTTTCAGACAACGCGTCTGAAATTAAACTGTGATATTCTAACTTTAATATCAATTATGTAATGGCACCCCATTACATCACCCCCCACTTAAGGTGGTTGGCCAATAATAATTCTTATTTTGGCCAATCATGGGTGGCACTTGCTGGTCGGAATTTCTCATTCACCAACTGATTGACCATCGACTCGATGGTCAAAGCACACGGCGGCGCTCTAAAGAGAGCTGCTGAAAACAATGAAGGAGATTCTTCCTCCGCCTCAGCACTAGGTGCTGAGGTGTTGAGTGACAACGGTGACGCTGCATTAGCAGCGTCAACTACGCAAAGGTCGGAACGTACCGTCTTCGACCACAGATGCTGCTAAGGCGGCATCTGGCAAGGAAAAGGGAGATGTTGCTAATGCAACATCTCGCACGATGGCAACTTCCGAATGGCGTGTTGCCAAGAGGGCCATGTTCGGGAGTTCTGACTCCGAACAAAGTTATGGGGATACAGCTGTCCCCACTAAAGGATCTAGCGAGTCGAACCTCGCTAGGTGCTCATCGCCTAACAACTATGACGACTCTGGTGTCGCTGTCAGCTATGACAGCGACAATGATTATCACAGGTGGTTGCGGGAACGCAGAGCCCCACCTAGACCAAGTACTTCTCCACGTCGGGGTGATTTAACCCCGGCGCGTGGTGTTGAAGCAGGCGGTGCTCCGCCTGCTAAAAGAGCTCGAACAGAAGCGGCGCCTGCCACTTCTAAAGCGTATCATCGTACGGAACCACATGTTCCGTACAGAGTAGGGTTTTGGACCCCTGGCTGGGCTATTGCCCCCAACAGTGGCGGTCACCGTAAACGGGACTGCCAGTATGCGTTGTTCGATATCAACGTGCTGGATGACTGCGAAGACATCCAGTCACGTCGATTCGATCGAAGTCCAGACGATAGACGTCTGTACTTTATTGACCTCTTTTTCCAGGTTCGATATTATTCGAGCCTGAAAAGGTCAAAGAAGAACAGGGACGATAAAGACGCCCTGACTCAGAGCTGGAATGCTTTTGTTGACAACTACAACAAAAGCCCAGATGATTACGTGAATAAAGTTCACGTAATGCGCGAGCGCTTTTTAAAGCACTCGCGAACAGGAAAAATGGAATACATCCATTTTGCTTGCATCAAAGAAGGGTTAAAGTGTGGTGTCCCTTCTCACCTCGTTTGACCGCGGTGTCTGCGGTCAAACGAGGTGTCAGAGTAGGAGTTGCGGAGGTGCGGTGGTTTTTACGTACCCGCCGAAATTCAGGGTTTAATTGATGCCCTGAATGCATCAACACCTACTGTTGATGCTACTTCGCATTATGAGCTTAAGACTTCTTCTCAAACTCGTTCAAAAGGTCTGACGCGTCGGCCCTCAGAACCTCGATCGACTCCCAAGAGTCGAACTCTTGGGGATATCCCAGCCAGCGTACCAAGTACTCGGTACGCTTCCCCTTCTTCAAAGGCACCGAGCGCTTCGAGATCAAGCGCTCGAGGATATATCGCTTGTTCCCCTGATTATCAATCAGGGGTGGCGGAGGTTGATAATTACCTCGCCGTTGTTGTTGCGGAGCATGGTTCTTCGCTCCGCAAGCTCGAGGAGGGTTATTCCTCCTTGAGAAGCGATATGTATCACTGTGTGAAGACATATCGGTATCTTCGCGAGGATGTCCGCGACATCCTCGGGGCGCACACTGCCCTCCAGCAGAAGAATGATCTTCTGTACATTGAGCTTTCCCGCTATAAGGGAGAGATCGATCGGCGCAAGGCTGATCTTGAGCAGTCAAGGCGGAGGTAACGAATCTCCGCTCTGCTCACCAACGGCTGGAAGCCGATTACAAGTCTCTCTTGGGAGACTTGGAGAAGAACGGCATCTTCCGTGGTTCTGCGTCTCGTCGTAAGACGAAGACGAGTGATACGGCTTGAGCCGCCCAACATAGAATGTTGGGTGAAGCCGCATTGCTGTGGGAATGTCTAAGGTATAGGCATTCCCCCGAATCTCTTGGAACTTGAAAGGTCCAATGTACTTAGGAAGCAACTTCCGTGTAGGGAAGTTGCTTATTGCATGTGTAGGCAAATTAGTAGTACTTAATAATATTAATTCACCTTTAAGAAAGGAGTTTTTGTTCTTCCTTCCTTGTTTATCTGCATTTTGCTTCTGCTTATCAAAAGCAGAGGCAAGTGCATCTTTTACATAGCTTATTACAGCTTGGCGCATGTAATACGAATTCATCTACTGCTTTATCAGCAGTAGGTGCATTGTCCTCGTTGTCTGCATCCATTGCTGCAGACACATATTCTGCGTATGCAGCTTCAGTTTCAATTGAAGCTGCATCCGCTTCTACTGTATTTTCAGTAGAAGGGCCATCCTTTTGTTCACAAGTTGCAGTCGCAACTTGCGCATTGACTCGCTCAAAATTTGAGCGGGTCCCTTTCCCACTTAGATTTGGCGTACCGCCAAGTAAAGCTGGGGTTCGTGGATGCCTTAAGGCATTCACGTAGAACGGTGTATGCTTAGTTGAAGCATGCACCGAATTGTTAATCGCAAATTCAGCGAGTGACAGGTAGTCACTCCACTGTTCAAAGGCATGTGCGTATGATCGCAACATGTCTCCGAGAACGCGGTTAACCCGTTCCGTCTTCCCATCCGTTTCCGGATGGTCCGCAGTTGACATCTTCAACTGGGTTCCCAACAATGAGAACGTTTCTTGCCAGAAACTTCCTGTAAATCTCGGATCTCTATCCGAGACAATGTCTTCCGGCATTCAGTGCAAACGGAATACCGTATCAACGAATATCCGCGCTGTTTGAGCGGCGGTTACATTCGCTGATACTGCAGTAAGATGTACCATCTTACTGAAACGGTCTACAAAGACCACTATTCCGGTCTTCAGACTATTTTCGGGTGGAAGAACGAATACGAAGTCCATTGAAATGGACTTCCAGCACTCTGTCGGAACCGGCAGAGATTGCAGCGGAGCCTGTGCAGACTGCGCAGGCTTAACGCGCTGGCAAATCTCACAAGCGCGTACGTATTTCCGTACCCACTTGTACTGGTTTCGCCAGAAAAAGTCATGTGCGAGAGAAGCGTATGTCTTCTCTCGACCTTGATGCCCCGAAATCGGTGCATCATGATACTCAAACATAAATTGATGTTTGAGATCATCGGCGATTGGAACGACGATGCGACTTTCATCTTTTTGGTCTGTGCTGTAAAGCATCAGACCATCGTGCAGTCGATATCGATGCACGCAAGCGCGGAGGAACTCTGGGAGTTCGTCGCGCTTCTCACTTGATTGATTACTTAAGTAATCAAACAACAGACGTGTCTCCTCGTCTGTTTTGTAAGCCTCGCGTACTTCTTGTATAATTGACGACGACAAAGCAGTGAAACGGATCGCGTTTGCACTGGAACCTTCGTTACGGACGGTTTCGTCTCGTAATCGGGCCTTAGTGATAGCGCATCCGCTATCCCGTTCAACTTTCCGGGTTTGTATTCAACCGTAAAGTTGTATTCAGCAAAGAACGACAGCCATCGAGCCATTCTTTGAGAAATGTGTGGTGAATTCACGGCCGTTCCTAGAGACGCATGGTCCGTGTAAACCACAAACGGTCTATCTCCCAATAGATAGACCCTAAACTTGGCCAGTGCATACTTCATGGCAAGGAGTTCCTTGTCATGCACTGGATAGTTGCGCTCGTCTGGGCGCAACTGACGCGTTTGATAGAAGATTACGCGATCACGATCATCGTGATCACGCTGCATCAAAGCACAGCCGATAGCGAAATCGCTCGCGTCGCAAACGACGTGGAAAGAACGCTCGTTATCGGCTATATCCAAGACAGGCGCTTCAGTCAAGATTTGCTTGACTGCATCAAAAGCATCTTGGCATTGCGTATCCCAATGCCATTCGACATCTTTCTTAAGTAATTGAGAAAGAGGTCGTATTAACCCAGCATAGTTGCACGAATACTTGTGCAAATATGTTGCCAATCCAAGGAACTTTCGAAGTTCCTTAACGTTGTTTGGCGTAGGCCATTCAACAATTACCCTGATCTTTTCTAGATCAGGACGCACCCCGTTCTTTCCCACAAAGCATCCAAGAACGGGTATCTAAGGTGCACCAAAGGTGCACTTCTTTTGATTTTCATAGAGCTTATGCTTACGCATAATCTCTAACACTCGACTTAGATGTTCCCTATGGACATCTACATCGCTTTTATCGTGTTCACCCTTACTATGGATGAACACGACATCGAAATAACTCGGTGCGAATTCTCGCACCGGGCGTAATAGATGCGTTACGCATCTGTTAAACGTAGCAGGGACATTTCGAAGCCCCTGCGGCATAAAAAGCCACTCCCAAAGCATGCCGCTTGGGGTGATTACCGCCGTGAGAGGGATATCCTTCTCACGCATTAGGATTTGATAAAATCCATCTCTTAGATCGAGAGCACTAAAGATGGTGCTCCCGCACATGCCATCAATGATGACATCTTTTCGCGGTATCGGCGTCTGCGCCGGTACCTTCGCTGCGTTCAGCTTGTTGTAAGCGTGAAAGATTCTCCACCCACCTGTGGACTTGTTCACACAAAATGTGGGGGTAGAGTGCGGTGAGGTATACTCCCGCACTTGGCCTGATTTACGAAGAGCTTCGAAAAACTCGTCGATCGCTTTTACCTGATCACGCGGCAACGGACATTGCCGCGTAACACAATACTTCGTGCCTGGCACGAGGTCAATCTCATGACGAGTTCCCTTATCCTTTGGGAGCTCGCTAGGTACTTTTTCTGGGAATACATCAGCGTATTCTCGAAGTACCTCATAAAATGGGGAGTTTGCTTTAAGCGACTCCCAGCTCTGCGCTTCAAAGCGCTGAACTTTGGTTTGATCATTGGGAACCTCTTTCCCAATGTTTTCCACTTGTAATGTGGATATTCGTTCATGAATATCCACTACATCATCTGTTGCAACGATGATACAGATCTGTTCGATATGACCATCGTGCAAGTTTCTCATAAACTTCTTCCAGCTTAGCGCTGGAAGAGCCATCACCTCCGAACCTTCTTTCGGGGGGTGTTCCATCAACGAGACTGGGTAGATAATCCGGTCTCCGTTTGGGACAAAACGTTGATCGTCTCGACGGAACTGCCCATGCAATCAGCCACACTCGTCTGATTGACTGCTACACGGTGATTACGATTCACCGTGTGCGAATACTCATCATCATGGTGGCCACTGCCTACCATGGAATTTTCTTGGCGATCAGATGTGCTCGTCTGATCGACCGCCTGTTCTGCGACACGGTGGTCTTTATCACCCGTGTGCATGGCTAACGCAACGTGGTGGGAACGGGACACCACGGAGTTGTGCTCACGATTGCACTTGATCGTGAGTTCACTCTCATCAACACGGAATTCTTTCGTCGTGTTGGAACCTTCGGTCGCACAGTGGGTGTTTCCCACTGTGGATACTATTTCATTCTCACGGTGGTCTTTATCACCCGTGTAATGTTTCTCTCCAACACGCAACGACTCTTCTTTTGCGTGTGGTAGTCCCTCTGGACTCTCACCAGCGGAGGTACCTTCCGATGATCGTGTCGGAACAGACCTTGTGGTGCCATCGCTATCCACCAGACTGTCCGACGCTGCGGTTGTATCTTCTGCTACAGCCGGATTACACACAGGGTGATCAGATCCTGTGGGTCCGCCGAAGTCGATAGATAGGTTAACCCAGTCGATCGAAGGTTTAAACTTGGACATCCATGGGATTCCAAGTATCACATCGAACTTGTCATCTAAATCGAGACGATGAATTCATCCTCGAATGACAGTTCATTAAAATCGAAGCGTGTTTTAATCACTCGCTTTGGAATATTCACGGTTGCACCTGTTGCTAACCGGACTGACAACATACTTCTTGGGGTTTCTACCTCCACGAAGCTCAACAGCATTAGACTCTGAGTTCTAACGAAATTGTTTGACGCTCCTGTGTCAAACAAAACTACCATGGGGACATCGCTCCCGTGCGGATTAACCTCCAGGGTGATAAGAGGCTTATCATCACCCTGCACCTTTTGAAAGGACATAGTACCGTCTGGGGCTATTACCCTCACATGCCCTATGTCGGCATGTGGGATAACATTCCCAGTAGGGCGCCCCGCCTTTACTGGTGATTTACGTTTTTTGCACCAACAGGGTGATGTCTCTGTTGGTGTCGCCGTGCAGAGGACGGTTCCGTCCGCTGACTGCGTGGCACCGGACGCGGTGCCATACACTCATGGGCAAAATGCCCCATTTTCGCGCATCGATTGAAGCGAATGTTCTTCTTACATTTCGGTTGCTTCGAACTCGAAGCAACCGCAACCGATAGGTCCATCGGCTCTGTACTTCCACCGCCCATGCTCTGGCGCGGGTGGCTGTTTCATGAGACGAAGTGTGAACTTCGTCTGCCCGACTGCTGATTGTTGACATGCTGTTGCGGCATCTCAAAAGCGAAGGGCTGTTGAGCCCTTCGGCTGTACCCAGCATGCGATGACGCTGATCGCATGCTGAACTCTTCACGGATGCTCATATCAACGGCATCCCTTAGAGGCTTTGGCGGGTGCCGGTAAAGACTCTGTTTGACGGGAACATCATTGAGTCCCTTCATGAAGCCAGTGACCTGCATAGCAGGGGTCACCGGCTCATACACAATATTTGACAGCAAATATTGCGTCTTCTGAGCGTAAGCTTGAAGGTCAAGCTTACCTTGCCGGAGTTCCATGAACTCCTGCCGACTACTTAGCTCCATTTCTGGAGCTTCAAAGTTGAGCTTTAGCTCAGCTTTTAATTCCTTATAAGTAAAGAACGCAGAGTCATCAGTGGCTCTGCGACTCATCGCCCATGCCCTGGCTATGCCGCCCAGACATGTTGTGGCGAAGTACGCCTGTTGACGTTCGTCAACAATATTTTGCGCAGAGATGGCATCTTCCACCTCTGCGAACCATCTACGAAGGGGCTCGCCCCCTTCGCCGGTAAAGGGCGGTACTCGCGCCTTTACTACTTCAACGCTATGCGTTGCAGGTGCAGTTGCGGTCCGCGCTGCCTCTGGCGCGGGCCGTTCTGACTTTTCTAGGGATTTCGCCTAAAGCGATTCACCACCTGTATCACTTCCTCCGGGGACTTACTCTGGAGGAAGGTAATGATGTCGGTCCCAATAGACCGAACCATTTCCACCGTCGCGTCTTTACTACGCGACGAGAAGTGAGGGAAGTGTTAATTCACCTCTTCCAGCGTTCTCCCTCGCTCGGCATCCGTCATGTCTCGCGACGTGATGCCGAGAGGCTCTTTATCTTCGCTCCACTAGTTAACTAGCAGAACGGAACTGTGGTCGTTAAGACGGACCACAAAGTGCTACCAGGTGTAACAGGACAGATCCTGTTACTGGCTTACACTGTATCTTGCGAGGAAGCGCGCAATACAATTAGGGCAGGATTAGTTGGTAACAACTAATCCTATAATAAAAGTAAATATATAAATATTCACTTTGGTCTTAGAACGCAAAATTAAGAGTGTTTATTTAATGGGTGGTTTAGAGGCTAATAGTATAGTAACTAACTAATTAATATAATAATATCAAGTCTTTAACTAACTGTACTAGTTAACCTGCATGATTCGGTATTTATACCGAATCGACTTTTCCTTCTTAGATTATAATAACTTATAATCTCTTATTTAAATTTTCAGACAACGCGTCTGAAATTAAACTGTGATATTCTAACTTGAATATCAATATCAATTATGTAATTGCACCCCATTACACTTGCGTTTACTGTTAGAACGAAATGATCAGGATAATGAACTCGTGCGTGCTTGCTGGTACTGTTAGTAGTCGGTTGTTCTCGGGTCAAGTTCGCCTTTATTTTGTCGGTTGTAGTCTCGCTATTTAATATGGACAACGATCTTCAAGACGAAACAATATATCCGTACACACAAACTTCTTGTCTTGATGTATTGTCTCTACTACAGTAATACTGCGCAGTAAGCTGAACTTTGTAACACTTTTCCTCGCATAGGGCTAACTTCGTGACGTAAGGTATAAAAACTGTTTGGATTAAGATGGAGATTCGCGCCACCTTCTACTGCACTGACTCCGTCAATACTAAGAAATAAGCCCTATTTTAACCTTTCATTAAAGGAAAAACATTGCGTTAGTCAGTCTGCTTAAACGATAGAGACATGTACTCCCCGTACATGAGAACCACGCTGTGTCATGGCTTCCGAAACCACCTTCATCGTGTCGATGTATCTGTTGATACAAAGCGCCAGACAATTCTGCTGCTTGCCGTCTAGCTAGCCGTTGGGGCGAGTAATGCACTTGACAAAGCACTTTTCCTGTAGACTCTGCGTCAACTCCTGCAGTGCCTGTTGCTGCACTTCCGAGCGAACCTGCTCACGAGATAATTAGAGATCATTAGGGCTCACACTTCTCCACGCAACTGAAACACTTCGGAAATATACATCAGCCCCTCCAGTCACCTACTCGGTTAAAAAGCTCTGCCTTTTGCTGAGGGCTGAGTTCGCACGGACGACATGATTGGACGTAATGGAGATATGCAATGTACGCGATTCCAGTTTGGGGGGGATACGCCTATAATTGAGGGGGGGGATACGGGTAGTAATTTGGGGGGGGGGATACGGATATCAATTGCCTAAAATTGAGACTTATTTCTCTTCTTTGTGTTTATTTAATTCTTCTATTTCCCATTCTGTTGCAAGGATTTTCACTTTGGATGCAACAGTTGTTAAAGATATATATTTTATTTACTTCGCTACCTATCTCACTTTGAATGCCAAAGCTGTTAAAAATATGCAAAAGTTTTCAGTTTGGACGGGCAAAGGTGTAGGCGCCGCTCGAGCTTCTTAGTGATCAAATGCCGCGACTCAAAGAAGAAAATTGCCATCGACGATTCGTGGAAATTGTGACCCTCCATTTCCATTTCTTGCCATCGACACAGTACGACACTGCTGTCGCTCCAATGGTGCGGCTAGGCGGAAAGTGCTCGAGTACCATTCCGTCGCGGGAACGGCAGCAGAACGCACCTACCGGGAAAATCGTGCAAAAAAACCGCTGGTATCCGATGCAGCTTGAATCCAAAGTAGGCATCTACCAAGCAACGGAGCGCTTCGTGTCGGATATCTCATCCCCAGGGTTTCATCTTTTCATCCTCATCGTTCAGTGGCTTTGTATCAAGGCCACAGTCCATCAACTCAATGGAGACGTGGGCAGCAGCCCCCTCGACTCGGCGAAGCGATGGGCCTCGCCTTCTGTTTTCCACGTAGCTCGACACAAGACGTACTCATCCACTCGTACCCAACAGTGGACATCCGAGTCAGATCGAGAATCGCGACTGAATGGTTTTCGGGGTGGTTCGTTTGTTATGGCTGGAATCGGATGAAAAGAAAAGAAAAAAAAACAACACACAACAAGTTCACGTTCATGCATTGTCAGTAGGTGGTTCACACAGAAAAAAAAAAAAAAACAATAACGGACACTCGCGATGCCGGAGAACTTGAGGTCTCGAAATGAGTCGATGGGTGCGATAGAGGACAACGAGTGGATGTCTAGGGAATGGAGAAGTTGGGCCCAGACGGACCGAATCTTGATCAGTTTGACCAACGTGCCATCAACAGCAGCGCTGCAAGCATCCGACTTGACCGCCTTCAATGCTTGGAAGCGAAGGACGTCATTACCATCGACAGTGACTTTAAAAAGACCTTCTGGGGAGGCGGTCCATCTTTCTATTCGCTGATACATTAGGAGAGATCTTGCTGAGTTCAGCACCCCGATAGTTACGCGACGCTCAAAGTCTATGGATTCCTGCCCATAGCTCATCTGGTGGAGTAAACAGACTTCGGATCGCAGCACGAAACTTAGCGTCATCGGAGTTACTGCTATCAGACAACTCATCCTAGTCCTTATTGACTTTATTTTCAAAAGCTGTCATTTCCACTGCAGCAGTTGAATCTCGAGCCGCTTTCACCACTGACGCATCCCAATCATCATCGAAACCACCATCAGAATGGTCGTCGTAGTTATCGTCATGATCATCCATGTCTCGTCATCGCTGCATAAAAGAAGAAGATTGGCACTTTTTACTGAGGTAGTCCGGAATGGACGGGTTGGAACTGATTCTTTAACTTGGGATCGGGCGATATAGGATCTCCCGTGATCCTGCTGCTTGCCGCATCCGTGCTGCTTGTCGGGGCGCGAGGAAGCATCCTCTGATTTAGGGCTTCTTAAAGATTCCGTCAGTTCTCGTTGGCAAAGCGCTTGGCATCTTTTGCATTTAAACATGCCGCGGCCGAAGGCCGATGTTTGTCAACGAAGCACATCCCTTTTCTTGCCCCTTGCTAATGCTGAGTGGCCGGTGGAATTTCTCGAGTTGAAGTTGAATGGGTGCAGATTTGGTCATCTGGTCCGCGCGAGGAATACGGAACGGTGTGATGGCTACGTTCCAGACCCGGAGAGTGGGAACACTGGGACTGGAAGCAACGACCCGTCACGACCCGTTGATTGTCAGTTCGACGGATCGTACAATCTTCATTCGTTCGACAGAATGCTTTCCCACTCGAGTCGCCCGATACAGAGGCCTGTGCAGCAACCACAAAAGACAAAGCAGCAGCTGCATGTGCAGCTATGAAGCCAAGTCAATAGTCCAATAGTCTTGTACAATAACCGTATCAGCTCGCAAAAGAGTACGTAGCAGCCCTTTGTACGAGGAACGGACTTCGATCCACGGATTCGCACAATCTTGATACGCATCCAAGTGACCGAGAATCCACTCCCGCGTCGGGTGACTGGGTGGATCATACCCGAGCTGCATATCATCCCCCGGTCCTC
Source organism: Peronosclerospora sorghi (assembly GCA_026184515.1). Classification (NCBI taxonomy): domain Eukaryota; phylum Oomycota; class Peronosporomycetes; order Peronosporales; family Peronosporaceae; genus Peronosclerospora; species Peronosclerospora sorghi. The sequence goes on along the minus strand of CM047583.1, from coordinate 1,058,823 downwards.
GCATCCCGCTTGTATCTTGATCTAATCGAATGTAAGCAATCTTCATATACATGGGAAAGTCAGTACAGATGCGGTTGGGTTGTTCGTTCCGCCCATCCCCACGACACGGTCGTCCAGGATTGCGCGGCACGGCACTCTAGGAACGTGATCACGCGACGTTCATGATAATGGACATGGGTTCCTCGACCATCCGTTTCCTCGGGGTTCGTACGCTCACTCTTCTGTCGAACGCTGGTGAGAGCGTCCGACGTGACTTCAAATATAAAAGCTGCCCCGCTCCCATCCACCGCACGTTGGATTCAATATGCTGCTAGCATGAGCATTGACGTCTTCCGTATCTGGTATGTTGGATGTAACTTCATTCTCCGATCGTTTTGACGTGACCACGTTTTAAACTCGCTTCGTACTGGTCCCGTTTCAAACGCTCCTCGTACCGATCAACTAATTCCATTAAAAATGTCATGAGAGCATCCCCCACCCTCTCCTTTCGTACTAGCGAGTAATGCACCACGTCTACATACGACTGGAAGGTTTTGAACGAGCGCCAAAACATCATAAGGGATGTTGCGAACGTCTTTTCTAGGCCACGCGAGAAGCTGTGTCTAGTTATGACGCGTTATGTTCACGATTAGCTACCAAAGCTTCAAAAGAAGCGATAAACGTACCCACACAATCTTTTTTTCAGTAAGATAGTTCAAAGTTGCGTCCTTTACTCTTCGAGTATCATTGGCTTTTCAGAAACCAAACTGAGCCTTCAAGTATCGAAGCATATCACTGTACACAATCGTTGATGCTCGTGAATGGCTCTCGTTCGCCGCAAAAGTCAGTGTAGTTCTCGTGTCCGGGTTGGGCATTGCTCGTTTGATTGGACTGGTACTACTGATCAGAATGCCATTCTCGTCGTGCCCCAAGACTACTGATCAGAATGCCATTCTCGTCGTGCCCCAAGACTACTGATCAGAATGCCATTCTCGTCGTGCCCCAAGAATGGCATTCTGAGCAGTAGTACCAATCCAATCAAACGAGCAATGCCCAACCCGGACACGAGCACTACACTGACTTGGTCCATTTACTTGCACGTCACATCGAAGCGACGCAAAGACGCATCCGTTACGATTGCACTTGTTATAGCATACAAAAAAAGTTACCTGAAGGCCTGGAGCCAGCTTCAATTCCTTGTGAAGGACAGGCACCGTTTGAATAGTCTTTGCTAGTTCTTGAAGAGAGGACACGAGATCGACAGTAGGGCCAATGAGGGTCACAAGATACGATCGGCCCTCTTCCACACCGAAAGTTCGTATCGAAGAAGTAGGACTCGCTTTACTTGGTATCTGTTCAAATCTTGAGCGTAGTGTTGCGACCCGGGAGCTGGGAAGCGGAGAAGATGCGGAAGAACAAAAGAAAGAAAAGGTGTATTTTATTATAATTAAAGCTTTAGTCCTACACTTTAATCATAATTCCATGCACATAAACGAAATCATTGCGATTTTCGTCCAATCTGAAATGCCCGTCCGTCTCGCTACCGGTCAAATACCGGACCAACAAGTATTACCGGCACCAACCGGTTCTTTAAACAGTAGTGAGGATTGTATGGACAACCCTCAACACACACCCTCAATCCGAAATCGTACGAATGCCAAGCGCCGCTGTTAGGTCCTAGTGACGTGGACCATGAAGGCGTTTTGTCATAATGTCTGCCAACATCACAATTGTTTCACAATATTCAAGTTGACGTCACCGCGCTTGACTTCATCACGAATGTGATGATACTTGATATCAATGTGTTTTGCTCTGCCGTGATTGACAGGATTCTTTGTCATCTTGATGCATGATTGGGTTGTCTTCACGGATAATGAGTTTAGGTCCTTCTTCATTGGCGGCGGCCAAAGTTTCACACAGACGGCGATGAATCCATTTTCCTTCTTGAATCGTCAAGCTGAGTGCAATGTACTCTGCTTCACTTGTTGATAGTGAAACGCTTGGTTGCTTTTTTACTTACCCAACTTATTGCCGCACCCTGTATCATGAATACATATCCAGATCTTGACTTGCTGTCAGTGCGATCGCCCGCCCAGTCTGCATCCGAATATCCAATGAATTCGATCTTGTCACTTGGCTTGTAACATATTCCATGGGTTTTGTTTCCTTGTAAATAGCAGAAAATACGTTTAACCGCTGTCCAGTGTTCTTCTTCGGTATTTTCCATAAATCTTGACACATAGCTTACCGCATATGCTATGTCGGGGCGAGTGGCAGTCTTCAGGTGCATCAAAGCGCCTACTGCTTCGCTAAACGGTATGTTGGACTTGAATGCAGAATTGTTCGAAAATTGTCGAGAACTTGTGTCGCCAAAAGGGCTTGCCACAGCATTGCATTCAGTCATGCCGAAACTCTTTGGGATGTCAGTGGTATAACGTCGTTGAAACATATGTGAGACTGCCATATTGATTTTCCAGAAGTTCTATCCCAAGGACGAATGTGCATTTGCCGCGATCTTTCATTTCGAAGCGGGTCTTGAGTTTGCCTTTGGTGTGCGAAATCAGTGTTGGTGAGCTTCCAGTCACCAATACGTCATCCATGTAAACGGGCACGAAAACGCAGTGTCTTTCTATTGTCAGAATATAGAGGCATGGACGAATCCTGACACGTTGAAACCTATTAAGCACACAAACTCATCAAAGGTTTTCGTTATAGACACGCGAGGCTTGCTTGAGTCCGTAGATGGATTTCTTTAATTTTATGCAGTTGAACTCACAATCCAACTTGACACCGTCCGGAATCGCACAAAATACTTCCTCTTTCATCACAAAATACAGGAACGCTGTGACAACGTCAAGTTGATCCAGGGTCCATTTGAAGTGCTTTGCAATCGCAATAATAATGCGCAGTGTGGCATATTTGACCACAGGCGAAAATGTTTCCTTGTAATCGACGCCGTATTTCTGTCGAAAGCCCTTCGCCACAAGTCGTGCCTTGTATTTTTCATTAGAGCCGTCTGCATTACGTTTGATCTTGAAGACCCATTTTGTGCCAATCGTATGTTGTCCAGTAGAAAGTTTGGCTGCTCAGAACACATCGCTTAATTCCATCGAAGCAAGCTCTGCATCTACGGCTTTACTCCAATGAACTTGATCGGGGCCGTTTACTGCTTCTTCAAACGTCGTCGGTTCGGAAAAATCTGTTGTTGCCTCAATTGCATTAGCGCTTGCATGCCAAAAATCAGTTGAAGACTGCATTTAATCATTGTCTTCAACCTTTCCTTCATAATTTTCATCGTGATGTGAAGTGTCGGGTGCATTGGCTTCTTTCCGACCTGGCCGTCGTGGAACCATATGAGATTTGTTTGCCATTTGATTTTCTTCATTTGGTCGACTTTTGCGCTTTCCCGTTTGCTTGAACTGTGTTTGATGAAGATCATCATCAGACCGATCTAATGATTCAAAGTCCAGGTCATCATAATCTTCATCAATAATGATCCGTGAGAGTCCAAAGGTCGTCTCATCAAAGTTGACATCACGACTGATAACAACCTTCCCCGCCTCGATGTCGAACACACGGTAATATTTGGATATTTCTTCATAAAATATTCCATGTTGGGCTGTGGGATCCCACTTTAGTCGCTTCTCACTTGGAGTGAGAATGTAGGCATGACATCCAACAACGCGCATATGCTTGACACTTGGTTTGCGTTTGTAGACTATCTCAAATGGAGTCTTGTGCGTAATCTTGGGTGAAGGCAGGCGATTCTTTACGTAGATTGCTGTCATGGCCGCTTCAGCCAAAAGAAACTTGACTAACTTGGCATGGTGCAGCATACTTCTCCCGATAGTAACGATTGTCCGACTGGCGTGTTCAGCACATTCATTGGTTTGGTGGGCATATGGAACGGTTGTTTGTTGTTCAATGCCTTCATCTTCATAGAATTCTTGGAGTGAGTTTGTTGCGAACTCACGAGCACCATCGTGACGCACAGACTTGACTTTCACATTGAATTGCTTCTGCAGAATCACAATGTAGTTCTTGATGTAATCCTCGCTGTCCGACTTGGCTCGCAGACAAAATCCCTTCATACATCCGCTGGATTCATCGACTATCAGCAATAAATGCTTACTTCCTCGCAGTGATTCAATCTCCATAGGTCCACAGATGCAAAATGGAGAAGTTCAAAAATTTCATATCGACGCTTGTCACAGTTGCTTGGAAAAGATTTCTGAACTATCTTTCTTTCTTGGCATACTCGACACATCCCTTGTTCACTGACTTGAAAGGAGCCTTCGCATCCTTGATCATATTACTGTTGATAATCTTTCGAAGCACTTCGTTCGGAGCATGTCCCATTCGCGCATGCAGATCAATGTTGTTTCTGCTACCGTTGTCATATTTGGTGATTTCTGTTGGGTGCGAAGCCAGCATAGTCCATCTATGAGATCCGCTATAGCCACAACTTGTTTTGATTTCTTTCGAGTAATATACATGTGTTCCCCATTAAAAATTACTTGGAACTTGCCGTGATTGTTGATCTGAGGTACTGAGAGAAAATTCTTGTTCATCTTCGGCACATATAGTGCGTTTTTGATTTCAATTTCATTTTCTTCCCCATTGGGCAGAACCACTATTTTCAGGACGGTTCTGTGGTGAAGTGTACCACAAATTTGGTCACTTTTGGTCAAGGCAGTTGGTCGAGATTCCGATTGTTCTAAACAGGGGGGGGCTTTTTAGCCTATCAGATTCAAGGAGTATCAAGAGCGCAGGTCTTGGGTGAGTCACCTGACATTGGGTATTTTGCATAATTTTGTGTGGGTACATTAGGGACCATAGGGAGGTAGTATTCTTGGTTAGTTGCGGATTTTCCAAGTAAGAGTCTTTTGGTTGCGGATTTTCCAAGTAAAAGTCTTTTGGTCTAGGAATAAGTGGCAAAAACCTCTTCTGGTCTTGGTCTACACCGCAGCAAGGGTTCGCCGTTATTCTTTTCACGTACACTAGTCGCCTCCGCCCGCCGCGGAGTGTTTGGGGGAAGAGGGTTGCCTATTATACCCGGTCTGGACGCGCTGCACGCGCACTTTGGCCACCGGAAGTCCCTCGACGGGAGTACGATTTGGCGATCTCGACACTTTGACTCAAATACGTTTGGGACGTGCTATTCACTGGATTGGTCTTTACGTGGAGATATCGTTTGTGGAGTTTCACGGGCATATTGGGTCTGTACCTGGACATATTGGCTTATTGTAACATTGGTTGGAGTTTAGATCGGTTTTGGTCTTCTCTCATATTGGTCAGGGGCTAGACCGGTTGATTGGTCTACCCTCTATTATTTCGTATTGGTCAGGTCTAGATCGTTTCACCGATCTACCTATTGGAATTTATCTTTTGGAAGTGTTTCTGGTATGTACGTACCTGGGGTGAAGATTTACGCCCTAGGTACACCTAGCCACCACGGTCTCATATTCAAGACCGAATCAGATCGATCTGCGATCCCGATCCACCGAGTGTGTAACTAGCCCATTCCATCGGTTACACAAGGTGAGATGAACTTAAGTGAATCGGACCAAGTGTCTTTGGATGATTACCGGTCTTCTGCCAGCAGCGGACGATCGGACCATATTTCGAATGGAGGTCCGCGGGGTACCCCCCCCCCGTAAGTTGGAAGGCTGGGCACGATGGTGGTGGTCAGGTTGTCGATACAAATTTATTCGATTTCGAACTTTACTCCACCACAATAGTGCGCGTGCCCGGATCACTTGGTGATCGTGGATATCACCGCGAGGTGTCATCAAAGATTGAATTTGAAGATTTGAATTTGGAATCGTTCTGTAGAGGGAGTAAGGAAAGGCTATCACCTTACGTCTTCGTTCTCGATAAAGATGGCGATGTCCGGTCTGGCCTGGTGGAGGACCAGATCGGGATTAATAATTTTTTTCCTCCCCAAAAGGCTCCCACCGGAGCCGATCGGGACTATAGCAAGTCCTGCTAGTCCCGGAAAGGATCAGGACATTTGTCCTGATCCTATGTAAGTGCATAAAAACGTTGATGGAAAATTAAAAGACGAAAAATACTTGGAGGCTGATCAGAACGATCAGACCAACCTCCCCAAGGTCCCCAAGGTCCCCAAGATTCCCAAGAAAGGGTTGGGAATGCCGGCCGACGAAGACGACCTCGAAGAAAAGTCGCAGGTCGAAGATGGAGGCATCACTGAAGAAGACCTAAACAAGATGTATTACATTTTTGAGCTGAAACGATTTGTTCGCTTTGACGTGGTCTTTCGGGTGTTGAACCTCCAGATCCCCGACCATCTTCTCGGTCCCACTACCGAGCCGATCCAGGGTGATCGCCCATTACTGTTGGTGAAATACTTGGTGGCGATGTTGGCGGAGGTTGGCATTAAAATGCAGAACCCCGCCGATGTCCAAAAACTATTTGAATTTGAGACTTGGAGGCTGAAATCGTCGATGTCGACCTTCCACGACCATTTGGTCCCACTGGTGGGGGCGGTTCGACGCCCAACTCCCACCGCAGCAGTGAAGGTCGCTGAAGTCTCCACAGCGCTTGTTAACATTGGTTCTGATGACGAATCGGTTTATCAATCTCCACCGGCCTCGAACAGCTCATCAGAGTTGGAGACCGGTGTCGAGCGGATGACCATGGGGGTGGACCATGCCCAGCCGGAACAAAAAAAGGACGTGCGGCAGCAAAGGGCTGCTTGCCAGTCGAGGCTCCAGCGACCCCCACAGGCCTCAGTTCCGCAAAAGGAGGGTATCAACACGTTGCCCATGACTCCATCTAACATCCAAGCCATGTTTGAGACGATGATGGAGCGTTTCATGGAAGACCGGGTTAGACCACCTCTGCGCCCACATGTCCAAGACCGGTCTACCCAGCAAAGTTCCAATGTTTGCCGAGATGTGGATATGGAATCGGTAACATCTGTGGACAAGCCCACTCGAAGTGATAAGCAAGTCGGCAAAGGGACGCGCAAGCCGCAACCGGCCAGACCGCGTAGACCAAGCAAGACAAGTGACTGTGACATGGAGTCGGTCGGCGGTCTTGACGACCACTGTGGGTCAGACGGTACGGGCGCTGGCAAGCCACGCAAGGCCAACCTAGCCTCCACTATTGCCTACGACTTTGGATCTGCTGCGATTCCGCGCATCCGTATGGCCGCGATGACCGACCTCAAGGACTTCACTGGCAAGGATGCTGATGAAGACCAGGCCCGGTCTTGGTTTGGTCGGGTCAAGTCTGCGTTCCTGCGAGACCAGACCCCGAAAAGTTAAAAGTGTCTGATCTTCCGGGATTTGTTGAGAGGACCGGCTGCCAACTGGATCTAACAGTTAAGTCGGGATGTCCGGTCTGACTGGGACTAGCTATGTGAAGAGTTTGAAGGGCAATATTGTAACTCCGGATTTTCGAGTGCCCGCAAGTATCACCATATGCAGAAGCGGAGCGACGAGACACCGATAGAGTATTTGCATCGGTTGAACGTGGCTGCGTGCCGGCATAACAATTAAAGAGAATAACCCGCCGAACGGTGCTGCTCTGGAACATGTGGGTCACTACATTAGTACCCTGGACGATCAAGAACTGGCGGACCAGCTTATTCTGCTGCGTCTTAGGGACGCGGGTGAAGTTGAACAGACTCTACGGACGCTACAGCAGTCACGTAGCATGAGGGCGAAGAGTGCTGGTGTATCAGGTCGCTACCGATCCAAGACCCAGACCCAGACCGATCCGGTCAAGAGACCCTGGACCAGACCGACCCGAGCGGTCAAGGCGATCGTAGCCGAAGACAGCACGGGATCGGAAGGGGAAAGTGGAAGTCAATCCAGCCAGGAGTCATCGGATGAAGACCAGTATCGTTACGTCTATGTTGCGGGACCTGCCCCGAAGACCAGGTCGAAGTCCGACCAGGTAGACCGGAAGGGAAGGAACGGAAGCAAGTCCGATCCGGACCGACCTCGTCAGAAGTGCTCCCACTGTGGTTCGAGCAAACATGATGGTCCAAACTGCTGGAAGAAGATGGTGTGCAAGAAGTGCGAGAGACGCGGCAACCCGACTGACCACTTCCTTTTCGTGTGCAAGTCATGTGGAAAGATTCACGAGGCCGGCCACTGCAAGATTGAAGATTTTTTTAACATGATACGCAAGTGGTATGTGCCGGACAAGCACGCGGGGATGCTGCCGCCGGACGCGGAAAAGATGTTAAACTGGAACGCTCGCCAGTTTGGAATCTGGATCGAGCCGAGCGTTCTACGGTTCATCTATGCATATGTCGGCAAGGAGGATAAGACCGACAATACACGTTCTATTCCAAATTGCGTCGACCGAGACCATCCGTTCTATAGTCTGAAGACCGATGAGTACTCCCGGACCAAGGTGGTTATGCAGTTGGACTTGCTGCCTGGAGAATCCCGCGGATACTGGAAGTATCACGCGCCTGATAAATGGTTCAAGCAGGCAAAATCCTGTGGCAAGATTAATAACCAGAAAGCGACGATGTTGTTCGACTCTGGAGCTGAAGTCTCGATAATCGACTCCGCCTTTGCTGATAAGGTCGGATGTCGTATAGACGATACCCAGAGACAAGAATGCGTCGAGATCGGTAAAAACTCTTATATGACCGAAGGAAGAACGCGTGTGAAATTTACTTTGTCGGGATCGCTGGTCTACTTTTTCAGCGCTTAGGTTGGCAAGTTGGCTGGTCAGGACGCTTTACTAGGTATGGATTTCATGGTCCCAGCTGGTATTCGCCTAGACCTGTCACATGGAGTGCTTACACTCACGGATGAGGTCCAGGTCCAGTTGGATGGTCGAAGACCTCGGTATGGTTCGTATACCGATCTGGTCCGGTGGGACCAAGACCTCACTATCCCAGTCGGTCGGTCTGCCGATACCCCGGTCGAGAAAGGTTTTCGTTCGAGGAAGTTATGGTTGACCAGGGGCGATCGGTGGGTCCCTACCTTCGTAAAGAGTGCTGGTCGACGTGATTTTGTCCGTGTTACCAATATCGGTGACAAGCCGCTGACACTAGACAATAACACTATTGTCGGTATGTGGTTAGCAGAAGGGAAGGTACCAATGAAGATGGGGTTCGTCTCGATTGGGTCGAGGCGGTATGTCGAGTGGCAAAACCTGGCGTACCAATCGACCACCGATCTTATCAGCGATGATGGGTCGGTGGAAGAGGATACCTCACCTTTATTGGAAAGACCAAGTTATGTCACCCCAAAAAGGATGTTGGTCCGAAGAAAGGCGCCGCAGTCACCAGGAACGGTGGACCATCAAGTAGACGATCCAAGGTTAGTCAACGTGGTGTCAGCACAAGACCAGGCGACAGAGGAGCAAGAAACGGAAGAAGGGGAACATGAAATTGCTAGGTCGTGCCATGACGGTATTCCTAATCAGACCGATATCAGTGAAGGACAGCCCGTCGATCAAGACCAGGGGCGTTCAGCCGGTCCAGATGGTCTAGGTGATATCGCCCCAGAAGATGAACAAGTCTTTATACATGAAGGCGGGGAACAGTATATTCAGGAGCTGGAAAGCCAAATGGCCGTCCTCCCTGAAGTGTCTGCCGACTCGCCAGAAGTTACAACGGATGATTTACAAGTGGGTGATCAAGACCTTAACAGTCCAGACCAGATCGAGCAGTTGAAGAATATCATATGGAAGAAAAGACATCTGCTGATAGGAAAGGGCAACGCCTTACCACCTGCAGCCCGTGGTGCGATTTGCAATATTGACGTTGGAGATGCCAATCCGATTGCCCAGCGATGTCGACGCGTGGCGCCACAGTACCGTGAAAAGCTTTCTGATCTCATTAAAGGACTGTTGGTAACCAAGATTATTAGACCGCCGACCTCGCCATGGGCCTCGCCGATCGTAATTGTTATCAAGAAGAACGGCGTTGACATTAGACTGTGCATCGACTATCGGCTGGTAAATCGGTTGACTAAACTCATGGTGTACCCGATGCCGCTGATTAATGATCTGTTGGAAGACCTCGACAAGACCTTGTGGTATTGTTCGCTAGATATGGCAAGTGGATTTTGGGTGGTCTCGATGACTGATCGAGCCCGTGAGATTTCCGCATTTGTGACGCCGTTTGGTATTTTTGAGTGGAATCATATGCCGTTCGGTCTGAAGAACTCGCCCCAGATCTATCAAAGGCTGATAGACAACGAATTGTACGGACACTTCACGATCAAGACCGATCGGGACCCTGCCGAAAGTTATGATGTGTTTAGAGAGGGTGAACCCGATCGGGAAAGAAGACCGTCCGTTCTAGGGAGGCGGTCGTACATCGACGACATTCTGATACCTGCCTCGTCATGGAACGATCTGTGCGAGAAGTTTGAACGATTGTTGGAGACATGCGACCGCTGGAACCTGTCTATCAGTGCCGTGAAAAGTTTTTGGGGTATGTCCAAGGTCGCCTTTTTAGGCCATATGGTCTCGAACAATGGTCTAGAGGCTAATCCCAAGGACCTGGATTCGCTGAGTAACCTCCCGTTCCCCAGATCGCTGAAGGCAATGAAGTCCTTTCTGGGAAGCTTGAATTATTATAGCCGATTCATTAAGACTTTGCTATCTACGCGGCTGTGATGTACGAGCTCCGGGAAGTTGACTATCATATGTTGCGCGAAGGAGATCGGGCAACTTTACAGGAGGGCGCCGACTCTGGTCTTGCTGCAGTTTGTCCGCAAGTGGAGGCAGAAGATCATATGAAGCGCGCACAGTTTGCCTTTGGTATGTTGAAGGTTAAGATGGCGACGGCACTGATTCTCAAGCATTTCGCTCCCGAAAAAGTGCCGAACATTATTGTATATGCCAGTAAGTGGGATATCTCGGCCACTTTAGTGCAAGATCACGATGGTGTGTATCATCCAGTCACGTTTACGAGCCGGACGCTAAAACCAAATGAAGTGAACTATGGAATTGTCGAGAAAGAAGTTCTGGCGTTGCTACGAATTCTGGATGTGTGTTACAACCTGCTGGTCGGCCGACCTATAAAGGTCCTGTCAAGACGGTCTACTTTGGCCTGGCTATTATCATCCAATGGTATGGACGGACGTCTAGGCAGATGGTCGGCGGTCTTGTCGCAGTGTACCATCGAGGTCTTTAAGTGCACCAGGGGCGAGGAAGAGATATTGGGCACATTAGCTGCCAGTATCACCCCTCGGTCTGAAGTGGACGAGGCATTGATAGCGATTGCCCCGAGGAATCAACCTCGGCAGTCAGTTTCGAGACCGCCACCGACCGTCGACCATGATGAAGAGCTCTTGGTATTAAGTTTTGATGGATCGGCAAGCGTGAAGAAGAAGGTCGGCGCCTATAGTGCCATATTGTGGAAGTTGCCACAATGGTCTATAGTTGCAGCCGCTGCCGATTTCACGCCGGATATTACTGTTAACGAGGCGGAGTACCGAGGTCTACTTCTATGTCTGGACCTGCTGTCGTCGCAAGAGAAGGGGCGAGTCATCATATGTGGTGACTCCAACCTAGTGATCAGGCAGATCACCGGAGAGATCGACTGCAAGGCTCCACGACTAAGGACGCTAAATGATCGAGTAATGAAGGCATTAAAGGACCACCCCAACCACGAGCTATTGCACGTGAAACGGGACTGGAACAGAAGCGCCGACTACCTCGCGACCAAGGACATGCAAGACCAGACCGGGGCTACGATCACCGAGAAGGCCGTTCTGGATGAATTGGTGAATATAAACAGGCTCCAAGAGGTGATCGGACCCAAGAACGCCCCAGACCAGGTGCATGTGATGGTCGCGACTAGATCGAAAGCTCAGAAGTCCCACCAACCGTTCCCAAAGGAACGGTTGAGTGAATCTGTTGTGCAACGACTAAGGGAAGAACGGATCCTCAAGGCGCAGGACGAAGAAGAATGGATTATGAACCTGGAGACCTACCTGCGTGGTGAACTGTCCAAGTTGACGAACGATCAAGCGAAAGAGTGCATCAAGATCGTGGATAGCTACAAAGTGGATGATAATGGATTATTTTATTACTGCCGCGATGCCGACCAAGACAGTGCAGACCGGGACCGACTGGCGAAATTAGTGATCCCCGAGTTGCTGAAGCCGGATGTCCTTCATCACTATCACGTGAGTCTAAAAGGGGGACATCATGGCATAGTCAGGACCTATCACAAGATCAGGTCCCAATTCCACTGGAGAGGTCTTTTCCGCAGTGTGCAGAAATATGTGGGCTGTTGCACGGATTGCGAGACCATAAAGGGTAGACCGGTAATCAAGGGGCGATCGCCCGGAAATATCGAAGCTACCTACCCTTTCCAGGTCATAACGATGGACCACATACCGTCACTGCCTAGATCGACGCTCGGCAACACTGAGCTGCTGATCTGGGTAGACCTTTTTACTGGTCTAGTTATTGCGAAGGCAAGTGCATCTCGGTATGCGGAGCAGATAGCCCAGAGCTACGAAGAATGTGTGTTCCGAAGATTCGGCGCCAGCGAGGTCATCAGGCACGATCGGGAACCCGGTTTTATGGCCGAGGTGTTCCGGTCGTTCAATAACATGCTGGGCGAGAAACAGAGTGCGACGATGGCATATCGTCCGCAAGCAAATGGATCGGCGGATGGCATGGTGCAGACCATAACGAGGGCGATCAAGATGTACGTTGCTGACCCAGACCAGCGAGATTGGGACGAGTATGCAGAAAGGCTGGTGTTTGCACTCAACTCGTCGACCGATCGTGTCCGAGGAGAAACTCCTTTTTATCTGACATATGGATGGGACCCTCGGTCGACACTGGAAGCTGCGATACCTTTCGGTTGCACCCGGACCCGCGATCGCGATGCTCGACGCTGGCGCATGCAGTTCCAGAAACACTACCAGCATGCAAAAGAAGTCGTCAACGAAAAGCTGCGTCAGGCCACACAAGACCGGGCAGACCGGACCAATGACCAGGTCCGACCCCACGGTATAGAACCAGGGGCGAGGGTATGGCTATACCTAGACCGAGTGAAAGAGGGCTATGCGAAGAATCTGGCTCACATGTGGCACGGCCCTTTCCCTGTTGCCGAGATGATCGGTGAGCACGCTGCCTGTCTAGTAACAACTGGTACAGATTACAAGGTCTTCCCGATCGTGCATGTGTCCAAGTTGAAGCTGGTCCGAGAATTTCCTGATCGACCCAAAACTCCCTGTCTGGTAGACGAAGAAAGAAGATTTGATTTCAATGAAGCGTTACTGCCGGAGTACAGTTGGGAACGACCATTAGAGGAAGACGAGTTTGAAGTGGAGAAGGTCTTAGATGTTCGGTCGACCAAGAAGACCAGGTTCGGTCGGACTCACCGAGAGTACCTGGTCCGATGGAAGGACCATGATGAATCAACTTGGGTCGACGAGCTCGACTTGAATTGTGCGGCTCTTCTACGAGAGTTCGAACGAGAACGAGTCAGTCGTAATCGCTTCGCAGTGATGCAGACTCATGAAGACCAAGACCAAGACACGCAGTAGCATCGGTCGGTCTATACCGGTGTGAAGATGTGGAAGGTCCGGAGTTGATGTGAAATTGTGATGAACTGTGACGAATTGGAGTAGCGGAATGACGAATGTGATGACTATTTTTCGTGATGGGGGTGGAACTGCTTACGATAACGTGTTAGGTGCAACTATGGAGAGAGTGGTAAAATTAGTTCAAGTGATTTGACGATAGGACATATGAAAAAGAAATGATGACATGTATTACGAGTTATCTGGTCGACTACCTGCGACTTCACTTGCTATCGCCCCACATACGGCCGATGACCATCGACGGATGATTTTCCACTCGATCCTGAAACTGGTTACGCCAGGGGTCCTTCCTGTCAAGCTGGACCAAATCATTCTTGAGGTCCGCGACCGGCTCAGCGCAATCAAGACCGGGGTACCATATGCCGTCGTCGGCCAGCAGTCTGGTCTTCTCAACGCGACGCCTCGGCATGTGGAGGAACACCGGGTACAAGAACACGTCGACGTCACACTCGCGGGCTCGCATCCCGTCCAAAATGTACTGGCACAGGGACTACCAAGCTTCGCCCGCCCGAATTCGACGTCGCTTGCGCTTGCTCTGGAACGTCGCCAGGCCCGGATCTTGTCGCACCTGGTCGGGGGGAAGCATTCAGTAGTGGGACGCTTCCCAAATTGCTTGGCTGTGGATCTTGTTGAAATTCTTCACCAGGCCTAGCAAAGTGCCGATCCACGGAGTCAAGCGGAACACAAGTCCTATCTTGGGGTGTTCGAAAATTTTCCATGGTTCATCGCCGTATAGGCGGGAGATCTGCGCCGACGTAATCAAGTCAGACATCCATGCAGACGCGGCAGGGGTTTTCTTGGTCGGTGGAAAAAGCCAGGGGTCCGGTCGAGAGAAAACCGGGACAGAAGCTGCTTGGTCAGGGTAGACCGGCGCAAACAGCCGATTTGCCCCGACGAACACGGCAAAGTGATTTCAAACGTCCGCGGCGGAAGGGAGCTGGTGTCAACCGCCATGTTCTTCAGTAGAGCGTACTTGTGAATCTCGGATGTCCCGGGGAGAACCGAAGGCGCCGGCTTCGCTGATGTCGATACTGGTGTGGCGTCACTCGGCAAAATGGTCTTCTGTTCTGACCCCAATGTCGACGCCACTTGGATGAAACTTTCACGTAAATTCGTTCGTGACTTGGACTGGATGGCGACCATAAACTCGGAATCGCAGGACCCTTCGCTGGAGTCCTCCTCGGACGAGACCCCTCTGTGCTTGGTGCGATTTGCAGTACGGCGCGAGGGCGCTCGACTTTCCGAGGGGCTGTAGATTTCGTCCGTGTCCGAGTCCGAGTCCATAAGAAGCGCCTGTGTCTTGGCTCTCTTATGAGGCACTGCACGCTTCCCCCCGAGTCTGGGTCCGCGCGCAGTGCCCCGCGCCCTCGATCTACCCGGCGCGTCCGCGCGCTTCTTCGATTTTTGTGCAATTTCGGGCTGCTGAATATCAGCCAATGAACGATGTCGGTCTTGGTCTTGCTGCAAGCGGTCTTGGTCCTGCTGCAAGCGGTCTTGGTCTTGCTCCGATGCGACTAAGGTTTCAGACGCAGACCAATCTATGATGGAGGAAGCAGCCGAACACGGATGCAGCAAGTTCATCAAGCGCTGGCGGCACTGGTCTAGTGCCACCTGACGACGACCCGACTCTAGCGTCAAAGCGTCTGAATTGTCTTGATAAGACCGGACCTTCCCGGTCTGGTCTTGAATTGAAATCTGAAGCTCGGCAATGCGTCGCGCGAAGTCGTTGCCTTGCATGCGCAGTGAGGTAGCGTCAAACTGTCCGTCCAGCTGCTGCCGGCGAACAAGTGCAAGTTGATCCCGGAGATGGGACTGATGAGCCTCCAGAAGGGACAGATCATGACGCGCGCTTACTAGCTCCTCTAAAATTGGTCGAAGCTGGTCAACATGTTCGTCGGACTGCCTATAGGCATCAAGCAAGGCACCTATTGCCTTGACGACGCTGGGAGGGATGAGAGCCGAAGATAAACGAGGGCCAAGACAAGTACAAGACGAAGACCAAAGATGCGCACCTCGTGTTGCCTGGTCGGCCACCTGGGTCCTGAGACGCGTGTTTTCTGCAAGCATATCCTGCATCTGCGTGTCGGCTTCAGTCTGACGCCCTTCCGATGTTTGAAGTGCACGAAAGTTACGTGGGCTGTCAGACCGAGCCGACCGGACAGGCGAAGCAAGGTGGGGCGACTAGGCGCATAGAGTTTCGGCAAGAACAACAATAACAAGCGTCAAAAAGGGAAGCATAAGAAGATCAAGTGCAGTAAAGGCAGTACCTGACGCAGGTGTCGAAGATGTTTGATCCATGGGGAATAAGTGTTAGTGACCAAGGTCCAGTTGGTCGAGTGATGGGTGAGTCAGACCGTTATCGTTGTGCGACACGGTCGGACTCAGGGGCGGCTGTGGTGAAGTGTACCACAAATTCGGTCACTTTTGGTCAAGGCAGTTGGTCGAGATTCCGATTGGTCTAAACAGGGGGGGGGGGCTTTTTAGCCTATCATATTCAAGGAGTATCAAGAGCGCAGGTCTTGGGTGAGTCAACTGACATTGGGTATTTTGCATAATTTTGTGTGGGTACATTAGGGACCATAGGGAGGTAGTATTCTTGGTTAGCTGCGGATTTTCCAAGTAAGAGTCTTTTGGTTGCGGATTTTCAAAGTAAAAGTCTTTTGGTCTAGGAATAAGTGGCAAAAACCTCTTCTGGTCTTGGTCTACACCGCAGCAAGGGGTCACCGTTATTCTTTTCGCGTACACTAGTCGCCTCCGCCCGCCGCGGAGTGTTTGGGGGAAGAGGGTTGAATTATCCCCTCTTGCCTATTATACCCGGTCTGGACGCACTGCACGCGCACTTTGGCCACCGGAAGTCCCTCGACGGGAGAACGATTTGGCGATCTCAACACTTTGACTCAAGTACGTTCGGAACGTGTTATTCACTGGATTGGTCTTTACGTGGAGATATTGTTTGTGGAGTTTCACGGGCATATTGGGTCTTTACGTGGACATATTGGCTTAGTGTAACATTGGTTGGAGTTTAGATCGGTTTTGGTCTTCTCTCATATTGGTCAGGGGCTAGACCGGTTGATTGGTCTACCCTCTATTATTTCGTATTGGTCAGGTCTAGATCGTTTCACCGATCGACCTATTGGAATTTATCTTTTGGAAGTGTTTCTGGTATGTACGTACCTGGGGTGAAGAGTTCCGCCCTAGGTACACCTAGCCAGCACGGTTTCATATTCAAGTCCGAATCAGATCGATCTGCGATCCCGATCCACCGAGTGTGTAACTAGCCCATTCCATCGGGTACACAAGGTGAGATGAACTTAAGTGAATCGGACCAAGTGTCTTTGGATGATGACCGGTCGTCTGCCAGCAGCGGACGATCGGACCAGATTTCTAATGGAGGTCCGCGGGGTACCCCCCCCCGTAAGTTGGAAGGCTGGGCACGATGGTGGTGGTCCGGTTGTCGATACAAATGTATTTGATTTCGAACTTGACTCCACCACAGTTCCAACACCCTTGATGGCGGTCTTGTTCCCATCAGCCACCATAATTTCACCTTCATTGTTTTTGTCCAGACATGTAAACTTGGATTTGTCTTGGAAAATGTGGTGTGTAGCACCACTGTCAATAGCCCACATTCCAGAGATAGTCTTGATCGTTGAGAGTCCACATTCTAACAAGATTGTAAAAGCTACTCGATCATAGTTGCTTTCATTTTCATACTCTCTCCATTGAACAATGTTTGCCCCGCGTCCACGACCATTGCCGCCGCTTCGGGCTCCTCGACTTTCATCTTTCTGCTTTGCTAAGCACCGATTCACCGTGTGACCCATCTTGCCACAGTACGTGCATTTGTACGATTCACGTATGGTATTGAATGACTTGGTTGTCTCTTCGGTTTTCAGTGTCGATGCTGTTGTCACTTTCTTCTCATCTTGACGCTTGTTGGGCTCGTTCGTTAGCTCTTAATAACATCGCGAGTTCGCAGTTTTGCATTGTTCATTTCCAAGTTAAGAAAAACGTTCTCATAACTTTTAGGGAGGCTGAGGATCAGGCAGATGGCTACGTCTTCATCTTCCATTTTAGCTTTGATACTGTTGAATTGGCCGCGATGTTGAGAACTTGAATGCAGTGATGCAAAACATTATCTCTTTCTTTCATCATGATGCTGAACAGTTTTCGCTTGAGGTAGATCCGTCCAGCTTTCTCGGTGCCACCGTAAAGACTTTAAACGTGCCCATGCAACCCAAGCTTCTTCACAAGCATCAACCACGTGATGATACTCCGCATCCATATGCAGCAACATCATTCCAAACGCAATATTGCTTGCCTTCACATATTCATCTATGCCGCGGGGCTCCGTGAAGGTTGAGGTTGTTTCACGATTTACGACATGCCAGACTGACTTCGTAAGGAATACACCACGCATGTATCGGCACCACGTCGCATAGTTGTCTCCGTTGAACTTGACAATGCAGATGCTGGAGGAATACTTACTTGAGGACATGGCGCTTGGGCTCATAACCTGTTAAAATCTTGAGCGTAGTGTTGCGACACGGGAGCTGGGAAGGGGAGAAGATTCGGAAGAAAGAAAGAAACAAAAGGTGTATTAGTATAATTGAAGCTTTAGTCTTAAACTTTAATCATAATCCATGCATATAAACGACTTTAAATCATTGCGATTTTCGTCCAATAAGAAATGCTCATGGCCGGCCGTCTCGCTACCGGTCAAATACCGGACCAACAAGTATTACTGGTACCAACCGGTTCTTCAAACAGAAGTGAGGATTGTATGGACAACCCTCAGCAGTATCGCTTCAAGATTGAGCGCCGGAACATGTGTAACTCTTTCGACGTTTTGACCGGAATCATTAACTTTCTCAGGCACTGAAGTAGTCGATATCTCTGATGCAGAAATTTGTGAGATTTCCTCTCGAGAAATTGACCTAAACGACGAGATATAATCGAAAGAATCGTTTTCAGATTGCTCTGCACTCAATTCGAACTCCATATTTCCAGTCGGCTGCTCCATCTCCTTGGTCATGTCAGCATCCTTATAGGTGGAATGATCCTTTGTGTCAGTAATCGTAGCACACCACCTCCGGAACTTGTCCATAAATTGAAACCTTCTATCCTGCATTAATGTATTTCTTGCATCACCTGCCATTATTTTCACGTACATCAGCAGTTTCTTTGCCGAGTGCATCGTTGCACTGCTACTCGATCCTGCTATATCAATCCATCATAACGTTTTGCAAGATTTAAATGATGGGCTACCATTTCATCAATAACTCGTAAGATACATCCAGAAGTTTGTGCTTGTCTTAGATCCACCTTAGTTGAGCCCTTCAAACGGACGAAGCGAAGCACCAACATCCTCCGAGATGATTTTTTATGCTCCTGCTTAATAATAACTTTGTTACCGTACTCGGCCACCTTGTGAAGCTGCTTCAGTTTTCGTGGACACAGAAGAAGATTGTCTGAACCTATTCCCACCAAATAATCATCCGCTTCGACGGTGCAGATAGTAACGTTAGTTAACAATCTCCCTGCTACTTGGTCTACAAAATCTATTGGATACTGAGGTGTCTTCGTCTTCTCAACTTGGAATACATGTAAATTCATTGTAGCTCTCACAAATATCCCGCATTGGTGGCCAATTGCAAGTTTTCCACGGGCTCGACAGGCAACGAGTAGTGAAATTCGTACTTATGTCCCAGCGACAGCAAATTGCGTACAGCAAGATAGACTTCCACCCGCCAGAGACGCACTTTCTTGTTGAATGCTTAAGTTTTGTTTGCCTCTTGCAGAGATGCCATGCTCTCATCTAACGGGCTCATGGTGTGGTAGCAACTACAAACCTTTAAGAACTTTAATATTGTTGTGCAAGTACTGGTATATGAAATATGAGTGGTGTCAAATGACATGCAAAAAATTCTGCAATAAGTTTCGTAAGCAGTTGTCTTGACTCCTACTCCATAAGAAATATGCGGATCGCGACGTCGCTGACAAGCCAGTCGATTCCGTCAGCAGGACCATCGTCAGTGGCGGCGCTGCAAGAGATGATCTTCCAATGACGGAAGAGAATTGAGCTGACCGGAGAATTAGTGCATCATCAATCTCTACAGAGAACAAGCCCTTGGCAAGTCTTTCTTGTTAGCGAAAATTAGTAGCGTTGCACCAGATAATTTCTAAGCGTAGGCAACGAAGTAGGCTAATTTATAGTTAGCCTCAATTACGAAATGGATCAAAGAGGCGAACACATACTTCTTGAGTAAGCAAATTTGCAAGTTCGACCGCGCAGCGGTGTGGAGATCCAACCAATAGAAATCCTGGAGCAGACTGCGTGCAGCAGTGTGAAGACCCAGCCAATAGAACTTTGGGGCGGACCGGCGGAACGACGCGTTGACCCAACCAATAATCTGGGGCAGATCGCTAGACGTGATGTGGGGACCCAGCCAATACAAAAGAGAATAACACGTTTTAAACGTGTGGGGATTCAATATAAAAGAGAATAACATGTTCCAAACGTGTGGGGCTTGAGGGATGAGTAAACGAAGTGGATGCTTCCCGTCGTGGGACTTCCGGTGGAGCTACGTGTCCTAGCCAGAAAAAATGAGCTAGATGGGACCGTGTTAGCCCTCTTCTCCCAATAACCCCTGGTGTAGGAGCGGATACTTATGCAAACCAAAGAAAAACGAACACTATATTTAATACCCAATTAAAAACCAATATGTAAACTACATGCAAAACCGTGTGTCTCACCTTAAATCTGCGTACTAAACACTCCAGACACACGATTGGCCCAAAACACTTCCCCCTTTCAGCCAACCCGATCGCTCCAACTTGATCACTGGTACACTGGTACATGCTAGTCAAAAATTTTCAATAGCACTTCACCACAGTGGTGCGACGATGGCCTATCATTTGGGCAAGTTTGACGAGCTTATCGTTGGTCTTCAAACTCTGGGGGAGCCGATAGAAGTGGCAAGACAGCTCGTGATCCTACTTAGCAGCCTGCTTGCAGAATACGAGCTCAGCGCATCGTTCATGGAGGACGCCAAGGACATTACGCTCATTGAGTTAAAGGAAAAACTTCTTAGAGTACGAGTGACAGGACAATAATCAAGCTACCGAGCGTGCATTGAAGGTCATCACGTACGGTGGAAACTCGGGGAATAGAAGTTTCAACAAGGGCGTCAGGATCAACGGTCGAAAGGGTAACAGTGTGAAAAAGGGAAGTGTTTTCAAGGGAAAGTGCTCTAATTGTGACAAGTATGATCACATGAAGCGTGACTAACCGGACATTAAAGGTATCGGCATGAATGATGAGGATGCTATCTTCGCAGTAGGAGAGAATCGATCATCCGGCTGGTTGATCGACAGTGGTGCTACGGCACATGACTCCACACCGAGACGACTTGTTTGACGAAAAGTAAATGGTTACAAAAAGTGTCGTCACCAATGCTGACGGCAAGAAAATCTGTCTGAGAGGCACTGGGTCAGTGAGCTTAAAGGAATTGATGGCAAATCGCATTCGGATAATGGATGTCCTCCACATACCTAGACTGGATAGACGGTTCTTGTCCGTTGGAAAGCTTGCTGAAACGGACTTAACATTGAATTCATGCGCAAATCGGGTTTTATTGGGAAAAAGAAAGAGGTATATTTCCTCGGGAGGAAGGTCGGTAAAGCGTACATGCTGGATTTTCAGCAGGAAATGGCACAATACGTGGCTTACTCAGACATCAAAAGCGAGTGGGAGCTTTGGAACGCTTGAAAGAGCCACTTGAACAAAGATGCGTTGATGAAGACGCAGCGCGCGACGACAGGTATGCCTCTTACTACCTCCAAGATGGAAGCGTTATGCGTCGGATGAATGAAGGAAAAAAAGACGGTGAATACCTATTATTTACTTCACATACGAAGACGTCTCGTGTTTTGGAGCTTGTGAACACGGGCGTAATCGGACAAATGAGGACGGAGTTTAAGGGAGGACGAAGTATGTTCTCACCTTCGTGTACGAATACTCGAAAAACGTCGTGGCATACTTTCTAAAAAGGAAGAGCGAAGTACCGGGAATGTTTAAGTCATTCAAAATCATTTATGAAAGCCAATGGGGAGAGCACATCAAGTGTCTTCGCTCGGACAACGGAACCGAATTTGGCAACAGGCCTTTAGACGGATTCTTCCACCGTAATGTTATTGTGCACCGACGACGTGCCATATATCCCCAGCAAAAAGGGCGTGACCGAAAGAATGAATAGAACAATAATGGAAAAGGTGCGAAGCATGATGAAATATAAGGGAGTATCAGCTTCATGGTGGGAAAAAGCGGTCAGTATGGCGGTGTACTTGGTCAAACGGACAGTAAAAATTACGCGTCCTGATGCGACGCCGTACTAGATCGGCTGTAATATGAAGCCTGGGCTCGATCACTTGAGTGTGTTTGGAGCGATGGTTTATTCTCTTTTTGACGATTCTAAACGCACAAGTTGCTGCCGAAGATCTTCAAATGTATGTTCCTGGGTTACGGTGACAACACGAAAGGTTATCGATCGTATGATCTGGAGCAGAATAAGGTCAAGGTTTCGAGGTCTGTAAAGCTTGATAAACGCGAGGTAAATGAAATTTACGATACCTCAGTGACGAAAAATACCGAAATCATTCATGTGATCAAGGATATCGAAGCAATTGCTCACCCTGAGAGCCAGAAGCAACTTCCATAGAGGCTGAACCGTTCGAGTCAACGGAGGAATCTTCTTAGGACATTGAGATGAAAAGATGGACATTAACCTGCGTCATCGGGAAGAGAGTTGGCAACATATCAACAGGTAAACAAGTCTAGGTCAAGTGATAATATGGTGTTCCGGCCCTACCGGGAACATATTCGCAAGGCACGTGAATCTGTGCTCCTTCTGGATAATGGCTCCCATGGATGACGAGCATAAGATGGATGGCAATGACGACCCTGACAATGACGATCATTTTTATCCGCCTTCACCCAAGCGACTTCGTGTTGATGAGGATAGCCTACTTGCAGAATCCGAACTAGCTTACGCGGAAAGTTCGGGCAATGCGGACGACGCGCAAACGACATACCAACAAGCCATGGACAGCAATGACGCTACGGAATGGGCGAAGGCTATGAGCGCTGAGCTCAAAGCTCACTCTGAAAACGGTTCATGGATGCTGTTTCCGAGGAAAAAAAGTTTGAACAATTGGATGCCGATGGGTCTATGCCAAAAAAGCGCAATGATAACGGACAATTCGTTTGCTACAAGGCCCGACTTGTCGCAAAATGCTTCAAGAAAAAGTTTGATGTCGATTTCTTCGAGACTTTTTCGCCCGTGGCGAACATGATTTCCATCCGAGTTGTAGGTATATGAATGAATAGCTGAAAATGCGATTTTGAACAGTGAACCTCAGAAGAAAGTATATATGGAGTTGCTATGCGGTATTGTCAACGCTGAGAACATGATGTAGAAGCTGAATAAGGCGATCTAATGTCTTAGACAGGATTCAAGCGCATGAAATAAGACGATTCGGCTTGTGTTCTTACGGATAGGGTTCCGAAGTTGCGGGGCTGATCAATGTGTATACGTAAAAAGTCATCGAGGGGCTGATGCATTTATGTGTGCCTCTATGTTGACGACACGATCATTGCAGCAAAAATCAGTAGAGAAATCCTGGAGGTCAAGAAAGCACTGAAGTATTCATTTAAGATGAAGGGCGATGCCAAGTTCATCCTTCGAATGGAAACCTATCATGACCTCAATTGTAGTACACTTATGATCCGATAGACCAGGTACATTGACGACGTGGTGGATAGGTTCAACCAACAAGATTGCAAAGCATTGTTAAATCCATGTGAGTCGGGTCTAAAGCTGTCAAAGATGCAGTCACAGACAACTGATGACGACAAAAGCAAACTGAAGTCAAAACCGTACAGATCGTTGATTGGATACTTTCTTTGCATCGCCATCCTGATATTGCATATGTGGTCACGCAGCTGTCGCGGTTTTTGGAAAATCCGGGTCAACAGCATTATCCGAGTACTCCGCTATTCCAAGACAACAAGAGACTACGGAATCACTTTTGATGGTAGCGCCAACGAGGTACAAGATATAGCGTACACGGACGCGGGCCGGGGAAGTAACGTTGACGATCGACGCTCAATATGAGAAACGATGGTAATGATTGATGGTGCACAAGTACTTTTTAAGTCCATGTACCAGAGTACGGTAGCATTAATCTCGGCGGGAGCATAATACATGGCTCTAAGTCTGTGCTGTGGGTCCGTGCAATGTTCAAAGACCTCTTTGATGAGAAACTGGGTCTGGGAAGATAATCAAGTGTGGTGAAGTGAGTTTTCAGTTATGGAAAATACGGACATGGTTCATGTATTGAAAGGTTATAAGATGTTCTGGTCGACTAGGAAATAACTATCGAGCATTGAAGCCAGAACTGAAGTAACCTAAAAGTAGTGGGTGAAAAAAGTGTTTGAAGTGGATATAGGATATAGTAATAATTAATAGATTCTAATTTCCCCCTTACCCAACAGTCGTTTTCAACCTTACAGCAAGCCTACCTTACCGTCCTATAGTGAAACAAGGTTTAATACAAGAAGGTCGTTAAGTGATTATCTAAGTAAAAGGGGTAACAGTTATCTGGGGCTACTGGGGTTAGGAGCAGCCTGATGCTCTGGGAAGTGTGTTACGAAGTTTTTTGGTGACAATTTGGTTCGGACGTTGGGATTAAGAACCTGGGAATTTTAAGCAGGAAAGATAGATTTATTGCCTTCTTGTGTTGTAATTTGAGTGGAAACACCGAATTTAATTTCCTTCAAGACACAAGGGGCAATCGGACTTTCCATCAATGCTGGATATAATGCCCGGACCAAGTATGTCGACATTCGACACCACATTATTCGAGAGAACGTAGCGCGCGACATAATTGTAGTCAAGTACAAGTACACGGTAGACCAGCTGGCAGATATGTTTACGAAAGCATTGGGAACCAAACGACTCAAATCTCTCCTTCAGACAATTGGTATTGGTCCCAAGCACACTCAGTATAAGGGGTAAGTGCGAGTGTTGTATTACACCGCTGAGTGCGAGTGGGACAGGCGGATGATATGACATTGGATGGACGTATGACGCCACTGGATTATCCACATGTTTACGGCAAATTCGGGTACTATCGTGACGTCAAAGTCTGACGTCAGACTGTGACGTCGGAATAAAGCTTCTGGGGAATCTAGAGACTATAACTCAGATTAGTGACTAAGGACGTAAGAATATATTCATTTCACAATTTGCCTTCGACTGCGCACTCCAACCAAGAATCAACAAAGTGATTAGCTAGCCTAAAAAACATGAAATATGCATAAGATGTTGAAGTTATAGCAAACTTCCATCTGTCGTGTATCTTACAACACTTTTCAGTATCTAAACATATGTACTAAGAATCGAGTACGAGTACATAATCCTACTAAAACGTACGAATGAACATTATATAAATTAAAATATAATCATACCCAGTTTTGATAAAAATCAGTATAATGAATATTGTCAACTGTACGTAAGTCTTTGATAGTCAACGATCGAATCGTTGCCAATCAAGCCATACACCTAGTATAGTGACATAGGTTTCTGCTCTAATTAGTTGTGGGCGATATAAGAGCATAGTATTGGCTGTTTTAATATTACAACATAGTAATTAAATAGAATTGGGATCTTGATGGGGCTGTTGACTATTCTGAAGACGGTGAAAGAGAAAGTGTTAGAAAAATAAACTTAAGATTTATTTTCACTATGCCAAATCTTATAATACCCGGTATGAACACTTTGGACCAGGTAGGAGCTACTGCAGAGGTTTCTGAGTGCGCGACGATCGGCGCGCTGTGTAAGTTTCAGCTGTGTGCTTTAGGGATAAAAATGAAATGTGTATTATGTAAAGTTACTTAAGTATCAAGTAATACTAATATGCAACTTAAAAGTAACCGTCAATGTATACCTAAAATATATACTCCCTTATCAGCCAAAGGGCTTTCACCAACTTGTAAGGGTGTAAAACACAAAATGGGTACACACACTTCCAACACACCTCCTGAAAGACCGGAGGATGTATACCCATCACGTCAACCCCAGGAATGCACGCAACTCTTGAATCCTTGGCGCATTAATGTCCTTGGTCAGTAGGTCCGCTAACATCTTCACACTTAGCACATAGGTAGTTGAAATTATACCCTTCCTCGAAAAATCCTTCAAAAACTTTAACTTCACGTCAATATGTTTTCCACTAGCGGGTCTCACTTCTTTCTACACTTGATTGATCACCGCCTGGTAATCCATCTTGAGTACCAGAGGCGTCTTTGCACGTAAACCAATTTCCATAATCACTTCTCTTAGGCCCAACGCTTCCTTTCCATCCATCGAAGCCGCAACGAATTCCGCCTCAGCAGTCGAAAGTGCTACGGCTGTCTGTTTTTTGCATGCCCAGTTGACCAGCACACCATTAACGAACGTGACCATAGCCCAAATTTCCTTTCTATCCAACTTGTCAGCTGCGAAATCAGCTTCACTAAAGACCATAATCCGCAATGGTGTGGCAATTCATCGTCGTGCTTTAACTTCAATTTCAAATCGCTTGTGCCCTTCATATACTTGACGATCCTCTTTGCAACTTTATAGTCTCCCAGGGTAGGCACGTAAGTTTTGCGTGTGGTACGGTGCACCGCAAAAGAAATATCAGGACGCGTGCACCGTGAAACCCAAAGTAGACTACCCACAAGTGACAGAAAGTTTCTTATGAACGGCATATTGACCTTAGGTCGCACCGGCAACGGTTCTCGAAAGCCTTCAGCATCATCTAGCACCATCACCGGTGTTCGAGCCGAGCTCATTTCTGACAATTTATGGGTGCTTAAAACTTCACCAGTCGTAGCTTGCTAATCCGAAAAAAAAAATATCCACTCCTTGGGTCGCCTCCAATTCTTATACCCAAAAACTTCGTCACGTTGCCTAAATCTTTCAGATCCAACACTTTCATATCCACGAAAAATCGATTCACAGTTTTGTTACTGGTACCCGTGACCAGTAGGTCATCAACGTAAGCGCCGACCACAACTGTCTCGTTTCCAACATGCTTAACGAAAATACAAGTGTCTCTAACACATTGTATAAAGTCGCAATCCTTTAGAGTATTACATAAGCATTCATGCCACAGGCTCCCAGACTGCTCGGTCCGTAGATTTCGTTTCAACTTGAGGGCTAAGTCCTTTTTCGACTCCACACCGAAATCGTTTAATTGCTCCCGACTGATCAGCATCCCTTGTGGTACTTGTAGGTAGATTTCCACATTCTCTTCATCCTTGGCTTTGGGGTAGGCAATCGGCACGTCGCCATGGGGTGCTGCCACACACACCCAAATTGCGCCAGCATCAATATAAATTTCACATTGTTCAGTTCAATGACTGTCGAGAAAGTAAAAAGTAATTTTCACCAAAAATCTGCTTGTCGCCCCTGTCTACAAACCTCGCCTTGTACCTCTCCACTGACCCATTTGCATTCACCTTGGTCTTGTATACCCATTTGGTCGGGAGAGGTAACTTGTTATCGGGGAGACGCACTACTTCCCAGGTATCCGTTCTTGGAGCGACTTAAGATCCTCCACTTCGGCTTGTCACCACATCTTGTCGTGCGAACCAGCATGCGCCTCCCTAAACCTTTATGCGTCTGGATCCATTTTTAACGTGACATCCACTTCTGTTTTTTATTCGCACACCGCGAATGCGCATAGCGCGATTTCCGAACCTTGTTCAATCACACTTGTTTCACCTGAAACATCATCCCTTGGAGCCACTTCGCCTGTCGCGATGCTTCATACTCCGTGGCTTTTAGCGTCTTTTTCAACTTCCTTCGTGACTTGCGTGTACCTTGCTCACCCATTTTTGCGCGCTTCAGCACTCCTTCTGGGTCCATTGCCTTGTCACTCCTGCGCTCAAAATTCACAGCCTTTTCCTTCGGTTTTCTTGAACGTAATCTAACCAGCTCTTGAATGTTATATTTGACTTTGCCTTCCAGAGACCTTGCAATCTTGTTACTCATTTCTTCGCTTAGTGTCTCGATCGCGGTGACATGCCTCGTCACCGTGACCACTCGATCCTTCTACAGAAACACCTTGTAGCCCTTGGTTTCGTCGTTTTTTTATAATAGCAACGCGCGCTCAGCGTGTCGCGCGAGTGCCTTCTTCTTCGGGTCCCGCCAAACCATGCACGGTGACCCAGAAACCACTACGTCCGTGATCGCCGGTCGCTTACCGGTCAGCACTTAACCGGGAGACAGTCGACCTTGGTTTGACCTTATCGGGGTACGGTTGAGTGTGTAAGCGGCATACTCAGCCGCCTCCGACCAAAAACCAGTGTAACTCCCGATCCAAAAATCATACATCGGACCATATTAAAGATAGTCTGGTTCATCCTCTCCGCCTTTCCACTTGAAGCCGGATTTCCCTCTTCCGTGATTTGGCGACGAATACCAGTCTGTTTGCAAAACAGATCAAAATTCTGGTACTCTCCACCGCCGTCGGTACGCAGCACGTGTACGCGGCACTAAAATTTATTCTCAATCCACGCTAATAATGTCCAAAAATCTTGGCCACCCTGTCCTTGGTGCGTGCGGCAAACACGCGAACATAACTCAATAGATGATCCACAAAAACAATCAGCTATCTGTTGCCACGCTTGTCGCGAGGAGTGATGGGACCCTTCAGGTCGCTGAAAATCACTTCTCCGATTCTACCAATCGGCGAATTGGCACCTGAATCTGCCTTCGGCTGAGCCTTTCGTGTGGCTTTGCCCTCAACACAGGTCATACAATTTGGCCAGATAGTGTCTGTAAGGGCTATGTCTGACCTGGGGTCCCTGGACAGTCTTTGGGCAGCATCATAGGCCAGGTGACCTAAGCGCATGAGAAAGTGGTGCAAGATTCCAGTGTGGACATCTGCACCGACGTCTTCCGACACACCGCTTAACACCATGCTCGCGAAACCGTTCACATTTGACCTTCCTTTTTCCACGGCCAAATTTTCCACAAACACAGATCCAAATGTCTGTACGTTAAACAATCTCGTGCATTTTAGCATCACTCGCACTTGATGACCATCGGCAGCGATGGTGCAACCTTTTTCGCGCAACTTGCCGAGCGAGATTAAATTTTTTGCCAATTTTGGCGCGAAGTATACTTCGGTCAAGACAATGACCATTGAAGTTTCATCACATGTATGCAACTTAACCTTTCCAACCTTAGTGGCATTCAACGTGCCGCCATCCGGGAGTGAAAACGTGTCACTCAGACCGCACTCCCTGGCATCCTCCAGTAGTTCAGCGTTCGCCACCAAGTGCCTATTGGCTTCACTGTCAACAATCCATGTATTTTCGTCAATTTCATCACTTCCGCATGCGTCAACACTTGCATTTAAAACGGAATCCACCGTCGATAATTAAAACTTTGTCGACTGCTTTCATTCGCTTTCTGATCCGCCTTTCACTACGTTTTCCACCGCTTTTTCGATGCTTTTCCGGGAATACCTCTGTATATGCCCTTCATCTCCACAAGTATAGCAGCTACGTCCGCTTCTACTTGGAGTGACTGCATGCGCTTGAATCCTGGAAGCTGGTCTGCTCTTGAGCACATCGTATTCCAGCTCTTGAGCGTGGCATTGGTAGTCCCGCATAGCAGGATCGTACCTTGCCATCAGCATAACTTTTAATTTTGGCGGAGCAAACTTGACAATATTTTCCGCCATCAACTTTTCACTCGACTCGCTTTCTCGGTCCAGAGCTACTAGGTATTACTAATGCTGCGTCCCTGTCCTACGTGAGTCCTCCACGGCAAACCACATGGCAGCTTGGTGGTGGGATATATTAACCTTGAATCCCAACCACATCTGCTCCAAACGTAATACAACTGAGGACACACCTGCCACCACGAACCAATGTTCGAACGGAAATATTCTGCGGATGTGCCCTCAAGGTGTTCGCCGAGCTTGTTTACTTTCAACCTCTCGGTCCAAACGAAACCGTATGTAATCTCTCCAAATCTCGACTGCCTCCATAAATAGGTAGTCCCACTGCTTGAACCCGGCATCTAGGCCTGGGTACAGATCCTTCCCCGAAAAAACTTTTCAACCGATAGCTTGGGTATTTTATATCCCGCATGGCCGAAAAATGGCGCATGAACTTGTTCGGCAGGCATATTCATGCCGCCCTCAACCTGCAATCCAGCTGGTTCCTCGTGAGGTGCCGCATTCATATTCGGGCGTGGCCTTGCGCGAACTTCCACCCCTTCGTCCTCAGCCAGATAATGCAGAGTCATATCCTGGCCAAACGGATGGTAGTTTCGTAAACTGTCCCAAAACTTCGTGTCTCCCACACGTACCGAGGATCCCTTTCTCGACCCGGAAGAGACACTGCCAACCGACCGCTTGGTCTGCCCTACTTCCACGGCAGCCAGGCGCGCCGTGATATCCTTGAGAATTTCCATAATAGCCTTCAAATCACCCGAGGTAGGCACCTCGTTCGTTTCGGTATCACTCATTTTAAATCAAATCAAGTAATCCAAATCGATCGTCACTCCACTAGCCCTTACACACAAGGGGACTTTACACTAGTTCTACGTGACGAGATACATAATAATCAAAGAAAACACACTCGTAAAGCCAAGAAAAATCCACGTGACAATCAAGCCATCCTTGGGCTCGTAACCTGTTAGAAAAATAAACTTAAGATTTATTTTCACTATGCCAGATCTTATAATACCCGGTATGAACACTTTGGACCAGGTAGGAGCTACTGCAGAGGTTGATGAGTGCGCGACGATCGGCGCGTTGTGTAAGTTTCAGCTGTGTGCTTTAGGGATAAAAAATGAAATGTGTATAATGTTACTTAGGAATCCAGTCATACTAATATGCAACTTAAAAGTAACCGTCAATGTATACCTAAAATATATACTCCCTTATCAGCCAATGGGCTTTCACCAACTTGTAAGGGCGCAAACACATCCAACAGAAAGAAAGAGAGGTTCGCGTCCTCATATTGTGCTTTCAACATCATAGTTATCACCTTGTAGATTTTCTTAATGATTGGAAACTTTCGCTACAACACGATATAGGCCTGAACAATGCTGAAAAGACGACAATCTTGAAAAAGTTTATGGGCCAGGACATAACGGAAATTTCTCCCACGCTGGGATTCAAAATCAGACTGTTGATTGCAAAGAGTGCCTTGGCTATCTATTGGATATAGAAGTCTTACGTCTCACTCAACATGTTCTAGCTTGAAGTTGAATGTATGGGATGTCGGTGGTAAGCAGACGATTAGGTTGTACTGAAGAAATTACTTCGAGCAGGTTAGGTACTAAGATGTTGGACTTTGCGCTCTACTTCATGATCTTCACTCATATCACTACGCCGTTCTATCTACGCTTGCCTGCTGCAGATAAAACGTGCTTCCAAATCGTAATAATATATGCAAAAAACGCTTGTACTATAACCACGTAATACAATGCCACTTATATTCTACGTGACTAACTCCAAATCGTAAGTAAATCAAAAGTAATTAAATCAGGCCACAAACATAATATATATATAATTCCACTTCCAAGTTCCTGCAAGTAGTCAATTCCTTCCTGTGCCTCGCGTGCGCAAACGTACTATGTCTTACCTGCGTACTTATGTACTTGTGTGCTACAGTTAGAATTCTGAAGTAAGTATATAAGAAATAAGTAAAAACCTAACCTAACAAATGTATGTACAAAATTGGGTAAGACCCATAAAATTGGGTAATTGCCCAAAACCCCTTTACTGAAAGTCGCAAATGCCCAAATACGCACGACGCACGGCGCGGCCGAATTTCGAGGCACTTCAACACAAGAAGCTTGTCACGATCGCACATAAATTAATAAGGGAAATTTGACTTTGCGTGGCTATAGACAGATGGTATCGTTTAGGTGGTGGATAGCGCGGACCGACGCAGACTGGAGGATTGCAAGCGCGAACGTGTGCTCTTGCAAGATTTGCTGGCGCATTAAGTATGCGCAACCTGAGCAGCCTCCACTTAAATACCTGTCGGTTTCAAAAGAATGTCGGAAGTACTTTTAAATGGAGTTCGTTTTGTGGTCTTCCGACGGATAAAAGTCGGAAGACTGGGAATTGGTCCTTGTAGACCGATTCGGTAGTATAGTACACCTTACTGAAATGTCTGCAAATATCACATCCACGCAAACATCGGTAATATTTGTCGATACGGTATTCCGCTTAAAATGAATACCAGAAAACATTTTCTGCGATAGATATCCGCAAGCTTACGGGACATTTCTTGCAATAAACGTTCTCGTTACTGGTAACGCGGTTAAAGATGTCAATCGCGTTCTGGGAGACATGCTGCCTTCTTACGCGCATGGTTCGAGCAGTGGAGTGGCGTTTTGCCACTCAAATGGATTTTCTATAAACGATTTTGTACATGCTTCGGTGCTTCACACATCTTACGTCATGTCCTGCGACATCTACGCACCCCAGCTTTACGTGGCGGTATGCCACATCTTAACATCGCTCGAAGTTTTAGGGAACTAATGAAAATGTAACACAAGTTGCAGTGGAAAATTGCTAAGGCATTTCAAGGGGACCCAGCGCTAACATAGCTGTAAACGTTGCCGAAACGATCCACCAACAGCTCATACAGCAGTAGATGTGCCCACGGCTTTCGTCTTATTGACAGAATCAGGAATAGAAGCCGAAATGGAACTATGAAACAAATCCTTTAATGACGTAAAGGTTTACGTTCAGCCGAAACAGCTGAAAATATAAACACTAAACACGCATCTGCTGCTGAAGTGGCAAAAGAAGTTGACGATAAATCTCCTCAGTAGACGAATTTTGTATTACAGCGTCAAGTTGTAATACGTTACGTGAAAAATGCACTTGCTTCCGCTGGTAAGCAAACCACTGGTAAACAAAATCAAAACGCTGAAAAGCTCTTTCCAACAAAGATCTTATCATACCTACACATGCTATCAGCAACCTCCTTACTCGGAAGCTGCTGCATAAGTTCATCGGTCATTCCATGTCCAAATTCAGGGATAATGCTACACATTATACATTTCCGCGGCACCCGATATTTTAAGTCAGCTACCAAAGAGACTTATTCGTGGCTCACCGCGAAGGCAACCCGAGTCCCCACGAAGATGTCGTGGTAATGCCAATCGGCCAGAAGTGACGGATAGTCAGACTACCAATTGTCGTGAGAACTCAGAAGACGTTTATATGCCATCTGCTGACGATTCACCCTCTGTTGGAGGGCAAGTTTGACTTCAACTATCTCGGTTATCATCAAGAAGAGAACAGAGACTTGTCCATCACGCCGGAATCGGCATCAAGGAAATCAAACATCTTGAAAAGGTCAGATCGACCCTTTTCTAGTTCGAGAAGCCGCTTCTAGTGCTTTTCTGAATATGCGGCAGCCTACATATCCTCCGCCCTACTTATTCAGGGAAGTACCCTCTATCTTCTTGAGCGCTTGATTTCGAAGCGCTCAAGCCTAACGGGCTTCGAACAGGGTACCGAGTACTTAGTACGCTGTCTTGCTTCCCCCCACGGATTTATTTCTTAGTAGCCACTCAAGGTAAAGAGAGCGGATGCCCTAGCTCTTTTGGAAGATTTCGAACGGCGGGCTTCTGATCGAACTCAGACTTAGTGCTTTCAGTAGAAATCTGCGTTAAGCACATTAATACAATATGTTACGCGGTCTAGTATTGCGGTTACGCGGTACCCACGCATCCCGTCTTTGAAGATGCGGTGGTACGGGGGGGATACTTAAATGTTCGGGATCTCCGCAAAGAATTCCTGTTTGGATACAGGTATATTAGTGCCATTTTCACTTGCCTACAAGCAAATGCTTCAACGAGCGTTTGCGCAAGGTTCGCACCTTACGGAAGTAATCTTCTAAACTTTGTTGTATTATCAAAAAAAGCATTCCATGATTGGTATTGGGAATCCTTATTTTCTTTTTCCTCAGTAATGACTTACGTCAGCCGAATAGCGGGCCTGGTGAAATAAGTCAATAAAAGTACCAACATCTATTATCGGTACTTGGATCAAATTCATGATCGAGGAGGTATTCACAAATCGACATCGAACAATGTATGTCCATCATCGGGGTTATGATAACCCCCTCTTCCCCGTGCCAAAGACCAGGCATCGGTCCAATAATCCACCTTGAGCGGAACATGTGGTTCCACATGCAAGAATGCAAAAGTAGCTGCTGCCATTTCAGCTGCCTCTTTGCAGGGAGAACCAATACTTGGCGCACAGTCTTCACTCAGATTCCGCTTACGCTTAGAAGCAACAGAGCTCTTGAGACATCTTAACAAGTCCGTCCTCATCGTACTTGGAATCAATGTCGGTATAGGCAACACTGTCGGTATAGGCAACAGGCTCTGTGTCGTAATCGTCGTAGGAATTTTTTCGATCTGATTATGAGCAGATACTGATGTGGTAGATGTGGCATTAGCAACATCTGTAGCAGAGGTCGCACTGCACACTGACACAATAGTTAAAAATGCTTTTGCATCATCTGTGTTGGCGTCTGAGCTTTCAGCTTGCAATTTATCCTAAGTCGCTAAAGTTATTTTGATTCGGTAGCTGCCTTTGAGGTGTCGCCGATCTTGTTTCTCATTCTGACAACAGATAGAGCGTTACAAGTGCCACCTAATATTGGCCGATAATACTATCGGACCATCGGGGTGATGTAAGCGGACTCCATTACATCATGAAACATTTAATTGGCTAAAAAAGGATTATAAATGCTTAAAAATCCTTTTGTTATTTCACTCGGTTCACTTAATTGAAAAAAACTCACACTGCATGTTGTATATTTTTAGATTTAGTTATACTTAGTAAACCTTAACCATTTAGAATAATTACTTTTAATTGTCATAACTAGATATATTGCGTAGAAAATTTACAAAATATGTACAGTTGATATAAGAATAACTATAGAAATTTACATTTGTTTCTACCTATATTGCGCGATTCGTCAACTCAGCCTGTTACCATAAAGGGACATGTTAATCCTTGTCATCCATGACATTATTTGGCCTGAAAATGAAAAAGAGCTCTGTCATCAAAGTTGGGTTGGAAATGTGGCACCAATATTTTTATGGCCTTTTGTGGAGAAGCGCATAGAACATTTTTGGTCAACTGTCATGAACAGGGACGGACTATCCGGAGCAAAAGCGACGCAGGGTACAGGTACACGATGGTAAGCGACAGGGTTGATTGGTCGATATTACGTACTTGGTTGATTTTAGGATATAAGCAATAATAAAGTTCTCTTTTTGCGTCCGATAAACTAGATCATCGATTGATACGGCGTGATAACTTCGCACCTCCCTTTCATTGCATACGCACCTTTACACGTCCCTGGCGGGAGCACGTAGTTCACTTTTTGGCCCACCGGCAGACGTAAAGTTCCGCAAAACTCGTCCTCAACTCCATCCGCTGTGTCAGCGGCCCTTTTTTGTAAAGGCTACTGGGAGGGTGATCTAGCCAAGTGTTCTCACCTCTTCCCCCATTGGTTTACACCTATCCTCTAGAAGTTCGTCTTCTTTAAGCGCCCCTTGGTAACTCTAGATGGATTTTTGTAAGATCCGTCGATGTGCACATAGAAAGTGCAGATCGACCCCTTCCTCTTAAGTTGAGGCTACGAGTACAAATATATTGGGTATTTCCTTAGCGATCGAGGCTTAGAGGCTCGACGATCAAGTGGTCAAGACTTCCGCCACGTGATCAAGTACCCCTCCGTTGATTTCCACTAGATCGACAGCGTCGATCTGCGATCTACAGATCCGCAATCTCGCCAATCCGCACTAGATCAACTGGGTCGATCTGCGATCTGCGATCATCGATTATCGATCTGCGATCTTCGACCCCCAGTTTTCCCCCGGGATCTCGAATCTGCGATTTTCCACCAGATCTACACCTGTCAATCTGCTACGAATTCGCTTGATCTACATCGGAATTGAATGATCTACGTCCCCAGTCAACTATAAAGCGATCCACGCCCAAACCGTCGGGTACACAAGGTGAGCAAGCCATAGGACTGTCACAGGACAACCGGAGGACCCCCTTCGTTAGTCGGTAGTTCGGGCGCTGTGGGAACGACTGTCCAAGCCTCAAAATTGGCCAGCCGATCTAAGACACTTTAGTTTGAAGTTCACTGATAATAGTGTCTACTTTGTCGTCTGAAGAGTAACAGCTTCCCACTCTGGAATTGGGATAGGCAGTATCTATCTTGACCCGACCCGACTTCCATTCCGGTTATAGCTAATCATGTATTCTGGTTTTGCTCAAGTTCCCGGCGCCATTGGGATTACCTACTTGAACGGTGGCGACAGCTTGGCAACCTGAGGCAGATCTTCACGCCTGGGTATTTGTCATGGAACTTCCGTCTATTCCAAGTTATGCGTGGGATGCCATCAAATACGCTATAGAACCCGGCGTTGACGTGTCTCGAGAGGAGGATGTGGTATTTCCCCCATCACGTGAACTCTGGCGTTTTCTTGTTTCCACGACTCTACATTCCATCTGGGTTGATCGTCTCCGCGCTTGGAGACGCATCTCTGTCACAGGAAGTACACAACGCACGAGCCAGGACACAATTTCGACGAGCTTTTTTACGGGTCTGAAGATCAACTTAGTAGCCGGACATGGCTGACGACGGACTCCTGTTTGCTCGAGTACGGTCGGCGCTTGCTGATACCGTCATCTTTTTTAATGATCCACCTCCCTTGCGAGCGCTGCCACTCAACAATCTCTCTGGCGTGTTCTACTTGCTTTTTTTCGATGGGGGATCAAGAGGAAATCCTGTACCGGGCGGAGAAGGATCCGTCATTGTCCAACTTCACATGCAGACGCACGCAGCATGCGTCCTGTGGGTATCGAGCATGGATTACGCTTGTAAAAAGACCACGAACAACGTATCTGAATATTGGGGCTCGTGCTCGGGCTTTGACAAGCGAAGTCTAGTGGCTATTCACCTCTGCATGTCGTGGGGGACATCCCGCTCGTTCTTTTGCAGCTCCGGACGAATCACCCACCACGCAAGCATTATCTGGCGCTGCTATTTCGAGAGGCAAGGGTACTTGATGAAGATATCGGTGTCGCCATCTGGGGACATCACTATCGCACATAAACGAAATGGCGGATCGAATGGCAAATATTGCTATGGACTTCGAAGCCTCAATTCAAGTGAACGCTTCCGGAGAGGCAGGTGTGGTAAATGAGGCTGCAGCATTCCTCGCCAATGATGTAAACCATTAGCTAGAGGCCTCTCAAGCCAAACTTCATAAACCCCAGGGACCCGCGTTGACGCCACGAAACATGGTCATATCGAGACAAGGCTTTGCGTTACGCCGCGCGGCTGTCCGAGGACAATGCATTTCAACTATTTAAAGTTATAGTCGCTATGGAAAATTTGTTGCCTGTCGACAGGATCTACTAAGTCGTATGCGTACTTAAATATACCTTATCTTCTCACTCACTAACCAAAGTTGGCTTGCTAGCTGGCAACTTTTCTCCACACACGTTTACTATACACCACATCAACGATTCTTCAAAAGTGGTCGCTGATGCGCCTTTTTGATGACACTGTGGCAGAAATTATCACTTTCACAAGAGTGAGCCTGGGGTTGTCACCAGAAATGCGGAAAGATGGCACCGAAGACAACCACTACAGCTCCCACGAATTTCTTTTAGCGCTCTGTGCATTCTCTCTTCATTGCTCAACGGGAGAATATCACTGTTGACCGATAAGTTATTCGTGTTGAAAGGGATGATACCTAGCACTGCAAAATCAATTAGAATCCCATACCCGACGACGATTGAAAGGACGAAGGTGTCGTAAAGCGGACTTTTTTATTAGGCTAAAATAGGGCCTAATGCTGGACATTTTATTAGGCCCATAGGGGGCCTAATATTATGACTAATATTAGGACCTAAATTAGGGGCCTGATAGTGGACGCATATAGTGGATACAGTAGTACATAATTAGGTACCGCCATGTGTACCACGGTGGGTACAGTAGTACGTACCACCGTGGTGTACAAAGACAGGATATAGAAGGGACACGGAAGATGTGCTGATTACTTACAGGTACGCGGCGGACACCAGCGAACAAACAAGGAACAAGCGGAAAAATCAGGTCGACTGATGGACGGAAGGCGTTTCGAATGGACGATGCGGATTGGTTGAAAGTAGGAACATGGTAGATCTAAGGGTTTAATTGCTAATAAATTTCTCTTTTTGCGTACGATCGCGCTGATCGTTTTTTGGGAAGGCACCTTTGCGCCCCCACCTTATTGAAACATCTACGTCCCGGGCGGGAGCACTAAGTGCGTTTTTGGCCCACCGGTTGGCGTAGAGTGTGAGAACTCACCCCGCGTAGTATAAATACCTTTTCCTCATATAGTATAGGCTAGGAGCGCATTGATTTGGGCGTTCCTTAGCTGTTTGACGGCTTAGAGGCTCCGCGATCAGGCAGTGAAGACTTCCGCTACCTGATCAAGTACCCCCCCCTACCGATCAACACCTGATCGACACTTTTTACGAATCGTGATCGTGATCGCTGGTCGCAAATCGCGCTAACTACTACTTGAAAGACTTCCGGTGCTTGATCAAGTCTGATCAAGGTATATTACGATTGGTCAGCAGTTTTTAGACCCTGATCGAGCCTTTCAGTACCAGATCGCACTTGCGATCAAGACAGAATATTGTTGATCGACGGTTATTAACGTCAGCCAAAGCCTGATCAAGCCTGATTACCACTGATCTACATCGTTTCAGCGCCTGATCGCGTCGGACTGCCGCCTGATCGCGTCGGACTGCCGCCTGATCGCACTTGCAATCAAGACGGAATATTGCTGATCGTCGGTTATTAGCATCGGCCCAAACTTGATCAAGCCTGATCGCGGCTAATTGACGTGGTTTAAGCACTTGATCGCACGTGATCACGCCTGATCGCATCGGTTGTATCGTCACAAGTTAGTTAATTCAATCTTGCACCAAGAATTCGCTGTGCGCTGTACCCGCCACCTGAGGAGCGACCCACGCCTAGCCGTCGGGTATACAAGGTGAGCAAGAACACAAGCAGTCGAAGACATCCGGAGGACCACCTTCGTTAGTCGGCAGTCTGGGCACCGTGGTACCGCCTGATCAAGTCTCAAAAACTTCGATCAGCCACTCCACCACAATGGTGCGTGTGCCCGGATCTTTTGGCGACGCGGGATATCACCGCGATTCTACGCAAGATAGCGCGGATGTGAAAGTGAAAACGGAAGCTAAAGCAGAGGTGAAAATCAAGGTGGAAAAGGAGGAGGTGGTTGTGACGACGGAAGGCAGTTCGCCGTCGTCATGCCTGAAGAAGAAAGGAAATGCCGATCATCAGGACCTGGGGAGGAATCCAGATGACGTAAAGGAGGAGAAGCCTCAACCACCTCCCGAGGCTCCTTCGGGAGCCCATGCGGATCATAACTTGCGTTAGGATCCGCCAAAAATACGTGTATATAATGATCCAGATTGGGATCCGATGGAGAAGTATTACAAGACCGACCAACCGAAGATGTTGATCAAAGCGCCTGGGTAGGAGAGCGACGAAAGCCGATCAAGTACGCCGACAACGGAAGCCGATCTGGTAAAGACGTTTTACCAAAAGATTTACCGAGAGCACCTAGAATATTACCTGATGACGAACTCGATCATGAGCCGGCTCGGGGTCACGATCAGCGGGAAGCTGAGTAGACCGGTCAACCAGCCAATCACGAAGGGAAAAGATAAGCTAACGATTGTGCTAAGGCTAATACGCCTGATCAAGCAGGCTGGTCTGATAACAGGCGCCTACGATGCCTAGGAAGTATTAGATCAGGACTCCGAAGATCTGGCAGAGGCCACCCAGCTGTTGTATTCCCTGTTGATACCCATCGTGAGCGAAGCAGACGTTGAAGATTTCCCCAGTTCACCACCACAATCCCCGTTGAAGATTGAGGCAAGTCCGTCAATCAACGTAGCGGTACATTCGGGGTCATCGTGCTACGAATCTGCCCCTTCAGAGGGTGACGATCAGGGAATTGAGTCAAGTAGCGCTGGGAGTATGGATCCCAAGATAACCAGAATGGAAGTTTGCCAAAAGGACAACTCCAAATTGCCGGTTGTCAAGACGGAACCTCAGTCGATCAAGACAGAAAACGATCAAGGTCCACAGTGGCAGATGTTTTTTGACAAAGCCATGAAGAAGTTTCTAGCTGAAGAGAGCAGTAAGTGGGCATCTGGAGTCGTTGGCACCAAAATCCGCCAGCAAAATCAAGGAAGAGCTGCGTCGATCAAGGATGTCGATATGGAGTCCGTACACTCGTTGCGTGGTCAGCAGTTGAAACCAGATAGGTCGACGACGGTAGAAGATGTGGATATGGAATCCGTCCACTCGTTTCACGATCAACGGTCTCAAATTGACTACGCCGACCCTGATGAACCGATCACACTGCCACGGCAAGCCACAGTGGCATCCGCGTATACTGGGACACCTGATCAGCAGCTAATTTCCAGAATTCAGATGTCTGCGATCAGCGATTTGAAAGAATTTTCGGGAAAAGAAGGGGATGAAGATCAAGCGAGGAACTGGACCAGTCGTCTCAAGTCAGCATTTATGCGCGATCAAGCTTCTGATCCTGAAAAGTGTCTAATCCTGGGCGATTTACTGAAGGGACCAGCGCGCAACCGGCATCGACAGTTGAGTAGAACCACCCGATCAAGTTGGAAAAGTCTCGTGGATGAATTCGAAGTACAATACTGTGGAACTGTTCAATCGGTATCCCGCCAGTATTATTATATGAAGCAGCGATCAGACGAAAGTCCTATCGAATATTTGCACCGACTGAATGTGGCAGGACTGCGAGCTAACTTACCGATCAGAGATGGACCGCCCGAAAATCTGCGCGAACATGTCCAACATTTTCTGGACACTCTGGCCAATCGCGAACTCGCCGATCAGCTGGCTCTCCTACGCTTGGATCGTGCTTCGGACTTGGAAGAAACGTTGCGGGCATACGCACGCAACAAGTGGTATCAGCCAACATCGGCAGTAGGCACCAGCTGATTCCGCCAAAAATTCGGCGACGATCGAGCACCGGCTGCGACGCGAAAGCCTAGGGGCGTACGTGCGATCAAGTTAACGTCTGGGAGCGAAGAATCAAGTGCTGATGATAGTGGAAGTGATGGCGATCAGCGCCGCTATATGATTGCTACTATGCGCGATCAACCAGGGGCGCACGATCAGCCTGGCGAGTCACGATCAGGCAAACGAAGCGACTCCAACGCAGTCGATCAAGGGGCGATAAAGAAGTGCAGTCATTGTGGATCGATCAGACACGACAACTTACGTTGATGGAAGCGCCTGACTTGCCTGAAGTGTGGCAAGAAAGGACACCCCACCGATCAATGCCTGTACGTCTGGCGAGCATGCGGCGAGATTCACGATGCGGGGAAGTGCCCTATGGAAGAATTTTACAACCGCATCCGCCAGTGGTATAACCCTACCAAGCATGCAGGACTGTTGCCCAAGGAAGCCGAAGATTTGTTAAACTAGGACGCTCGCCAGGTTGGAATCTGGTACGAGACGAGCGTTCTAGTTTGTGTATTTTTGCATTTGTGGATAAGAAGAGGGCTGATCGAGTAGCAACAAGAGATAAGGAAAAACGAGATCAGCTTGATTTACCACGATTGGCTAATTTCCATATTGATGAGTTTTCTCGATCACCTGTGATCATGGAAGTCGAATTACTTCCAGGCGAATCACGTGGATATTGGAAATATCACTCGCCAAAGAAATGGTTCAAGCAAGCCAAGGCGAGTGAAAAAATCAATAACCAGCGATCTATGATATTATTTGATTCTGGTGCCGAAGTGTCGATCATCTACTCAACCTTTGCTTGTAAGGTGGGTTGTTGGATTGACACGAGTCAAACACAAGAATGTGTTTGACTCGTGTCAATCCAACAACCATGTGTCGACATTGGAGAAAGTGCATACCAAACAGAAGGACGTGCAAAAATCAAGATCACGCTAGCGGGATCATTGGTTTATTATTTCCAGGCATGGGTGGGCAAACTTGTCGGTCAAGATTCCATATTGGGTATGGATTTCATGATACCAGCTGGCGTTCGATTAGATATCGCTCATGGCGCACTAAGTTTACCTGACGAAGTGATCATCCCACTGTAGGGACGTCTACAGTTGTATGGGTCGAGCGGTAATTATATGAAGCTCGATCAGTATGAACAGATTCCAGTAGGTCGATCATCCGAAGTACGAATTTACGATCAGCGATCTCGCAAGTTGTGGATTACTCGTGGAAGAGATTGGGTCCCCACTAT
This sequence comes from Peronosclerospora sorghi, assembly GCA_026184515.1. NCBI lineage: Eukaryota > Oomycota > Peronosporomycetes > Peronosporales > Peronosporaceae > Peronosclerospora > Peronosclerospora sorghi. Next base: position 1,016,801 of record CM047583.1, on the reverse strand, counting down.
CGCTAGGGGCGCGGGCAATTTGAGGTATTTACGTGTTACGAACATCGTCGATCACCCCATCATTGTTCAAAAAGAGACTACTTTAGGTATTTGGATGAACAAAGATGATGTTCCCCGCCGCCCCGGATTTGTTTCGATCGGGTCCAACCGTTACAAAGAGTGGCAAAATCTGGCATCAAGCCTCCACCGATCTGGTATCTGACGATCAATAAAGTGTCGATCAGGGTCCATTAGTCGAGAAGAAGGAGTATCCAACTCCTCGAAGTATCTTAGTACGTCCCACGGACACGATCGTCGCATCTGTAGCGTTGGTAACCGAAGGGGCGCAAAAGGTGCAAGGGGTGCAAGAGCGGTGTGATCAGGGGCCGGAAGTGAAAGATCCGACCCTCAATCATGGAGTTGAACAGCCTGTTTCAAGCGATGCACCTACTCAAGATGCGTGTAATCACCCTGTCTCAGTTATCCCCAGCGAATTCGACGTGACACCTATTGACGATCAGGTTTGTTATCACGAAGGTGGAGATTTATATGTGGAAGAATTGGAGAAGCATCTTTCTACGTTACCCGAAGTGTCTGCAAGCACCGAAGAAGTAACCAAAGATGATTTGCTAGTCGGAGATCCCACAGTCAACACAGTGGAGGAGATAGATCAACTTCGCGAAATACTTTGGGCGAAAAAACATCTGTTGACCGGGAAGGGAAACGCGCTATCCCCCGCTGCACGAGGAGTTGTTTGTGATATCGATGTGGGTAATGCGCGACCGATCGCCCAAAAGTGCCGGAAAGTGGCCCCACAATTTCGCGAGAAGTTGTCGGCCCTGATCAAGGGGTTGCTAGCAACTAAGATCATCCAGCCGTCAACGTCACCCTGGGCATCGCCTATAGTGATCATCGTGAAAAAGAATGGGGTCGATATACGTCTATGCATCGATTATCGCGCGGTGAATCAACTCACGCGTTTGATGGTGTACCTAATGCCCCTGATCACCGATCTACTCGAAGATTTGGATAAAGCGTTGTGGTTTTGCTCTTTGGATATGGCGAGTGGTTTCTGGGTCGTGTCTATGACCGATCTAGCACGTCAAATTTCGGCGTTTGTCACTCCATTTGGATTGTTTGAGTGGAATAGGATGCCCTTTGGGCCTCAAGAATGCTCCGCAAATTTATCAGCGGTTTATCGACAATGCACTATATGGATATCTTAGGGTCAAAGACGGTGCAGATGAATCAGCTGACGTATTTACAGCAGGAGAACCCGACCAAACGCCGGGCCCGTCTGTGCTGCATCGGCGATCATATATCGATGATATATTAATCCCTCCACCTACTTGGTCCACCCTATGCGATAAGGTGCGGCACTTGCTGGAAAAGTGCGATCAATGGAATTTGTCGATCAGCGTGGCTAAATCGTACTGGGGGCGAAGCGAAGTGCCCTATTTAGGACATCACGTCTCTTGCCGCGGGTTAGAAACAAATCCAAAGAACCTGGACGATCTGATCAATTTGCCTTTCCCTGGCACCTTACGTGCTATGCAATCGTTCTTGGGAAGCCTAAATTACTATCGTCGATTTATTGAAGATTTCGCAATTTATGCCGCCGTGCTTTACGAATTGAGGGAGATATATTATCAAGAGTTGAAGAAACGATCACATAGTGAGGCGGAATCAAATCACGAGGATGATCGACTAATTAGAGCAAAAGTGGCATTCAGCATGCTGAAGGCGAAGATTGCATCAGCTCCAACCCTGCGACACTTTGACCAGGACAAGACGCCGGTGATCGTGGTTTACGCTAGCAAATGGGCAGTATCCGCCGCTCTAGTACAAGGATACGATCAAGTGTATCATCCCGTCGCATTCGCTAGCCGAACGTTGAAAAGCAGTGAGCTGAATTACAGCCCCGTCGAAAAGGAAGTTCTGGCGCTTTTACGAATTTTGGATGTTTATTTCACGATGCTGGTCGGAAAGACGATCACCGTTTTATCACGTCTATCTACATTGAAGTGGTTACTAACATCCAATGGGTTGGACGGACGATTAGGTAGATGGGCTGCGATCCTATCACAGTGGGACCTCGAGATCAAGAAATGTGTGCATGGAGAAGAGGAGGTTCTAGGGGCGTTAGCCGCAAGTATCACCCCTCGCACCGAAATTGATGAAGCGTTGGTCGCGATCGCACCGAAAAAGCAACCGCGCCAGATGATCGAAGTACCACCTCCCACGGTTAAAAAAGGTGAAGAACTTTACGTGATCAGTTTTGATGGATCGGCAAGTGTCAAGCGACGTGTGGGTGCATTTGGTGCCATTGTGTGGAAGTTACCGGAATGGAAGATTATGATCGCGATCGCCGATCATGCACCGGATATCACGGTGAATGAAGCAGAATACCACGGGTTGCTTTTAAGTCTGGACTTGTTGGCACGATATCCCAAAGGAAGGGTGATCGTGTGTGGGGACTCTAATTTGGTGATCAGGCAAATGCGAGGAGAAATGGAGTGCAAAGCTCCGCGATTACAAGTGCTACAGCAGCGTGCATTTAACCTCCTACGCGAGTGGAGTGATCATGATTTGGTACATGTCAAGAGAGAGTGGAATAGGAGTGCAGATCACATTACCACCATGGCTATGCAGGGTGGAACAAGAGTTGAGATCGAAGATGAGAAACAGCTGGAAGGATTAGTTGATCTCAACCGTCTACCCGAAGTAATCACATGGAACGAAGATCAATCCGCCCCGCAAGTGCTAGTGACGACCCGATCACGTAACCACCGGCAACCACGACCGTCAACACGGACCAATGTACCAGTAGCCGGAATAAGAATGGAACGGGTGAAAAAGGCACAGGATGAAGAGAAATGGATCCACGATTTGCGGTGTTATCTGTACGGTGACGTTATCCAATTGAGCGCAGACGAGGTGAAGGATTGTGCGAAAATTGCTGACAGCTATGATGTTGACGAACAAGGATTACTGATTTACTGTGGAAATGCGGCTAAAAGGAAAACCGGGGATGATCAGGATGATCAAGATGATCGCCGATCGTCAATTAAGCTGGTACTACCCGAGACCTTGCACTCAGATGTCCTCCACCACTATCACGTGAGTTTGGAAGGAGGACACCAAGGCATAGGGCGTACATATCAGCGGATCAGACGGTATTTCCATTGGCGTGGTCTATTCCGAAGCGTACAAAGATTTGTCGGGCAATGCGTGGATTGCGAAACAGGGAAGGGCCAGCCTACGATCAAGGGCATGTCGCCGGGAAATATCGAGGCGACGTACCCATTCCAAGTGATAGCCATGGATCATATCCCATCGCTTCCCCGATCAATGGATGGACATACGGAACTTCTGATTTGGACAGATTTGTTCACGGGTATGGTGATCGCGAAAGCTGGATCGTCCCGTACCGCGCAAGCAATCGCCGAAAGTTATGAAGAATGCGTGTTCCGACGGTTTGGGGTTAGTGAGGTGATCAGGCATGATCGAGAACCTGGTTTTATGTCGGAAGTATTTCGCGCGTTCAACAAAATCGTGGGACAACGTCAGAGTGCCACTATGGAATATCGACCACAGGCGAACGGCAAGGCGGAAAGGACGGTGCAGACGATTACGCGAGCGATCAAGATGTATGTGTCGGATATTGGACAAAAAGATTGGAGTTTGTATGCAGAACGCCTGGTATTCGCACTAAACTCAACCCCTGATCGCATCCGCGGGGAAACCCCATTCTATTTAGCGTATGGGTGGGACCCACGATCGTCGTTGGAATCAACGTTACAACTGGGCGGGATTCGACGTAAAGATCGAGACGCTCGTCGGTGGAGATATAAGTTGCAAAAAGACTACCGATATTCCCGCGATCAAGTGAGCACTCGAGTGCACCAAGCGATGGTTGATCGGGCTGAGAAACACAACGATCAGGTGACGCCGCACAAGATCGAGGCTGGCTCAAAGGTCTGGTTGTACCTTGATCGGGTGAAAGAAGGGTTCTCGAAGAAACTGGCGCATATGTGGCATGGACCCTTCCGAGTTGAGGAGGTGATCGGCGATCATTCAGCGAGATTGGTCACCGCCGGCACCGATTATCGTATGTTCCCAGTGGTACACCTGTCCAAGTTGAAATTAGTCAAGGAATTTCCTGATCGTCCCACTACTGTGCTAGCAGCTGGAATAGAAGATCGTTTCGACTTCGACGAAGCTTTGCTACCTGAAGATAGCTGGGAAAGGACGCTAGATCCCGATGAATTTGAAGTTGATCGTATTACCGATGTGCTATCGGGTCGAAAGACTAGATATGGAAGGACGTTACGAGAATATCAAGTCTACTGGAAGGGGTATTCCGAGCCGTAGTGGGTAGACGAGGCAGATTTGAATTGTGATGCCTTGATCAAGGATTTCGAAAGGAAGATGGTGAACAGACATCGTTTCGACGTCATGCAAGTGGATGAAGAGTCCAACTAGCGCGCGATCGACGTACCGATCAGGAATCACGATCGAAAAATCTCTGATCGCAGAAATGGTTGATGAAACTCACGATTAATGGAGGTACAATGAACGACTTGTAGTGGTGTGATTACGATGGATGTTGCGAGGTATGGTGATTGGATACGCCAGATGAGCCGACGGACTACCAATTTATATTATGCATTTAAGGAAAAAGGACAACAGTGAAATGACATGATCGAAAGAATGTATTGATTGAAGAAACGTGATCTACCGACTATTCAGACCCATAGAACTTACGGCGAAGGCGAGGAATCTTACGACCAGGGTAGTCTTCGGGGCAGGAACGATATTGAACCCGCCAAGGTTCAAGGTCATCGACATCTGCCAGAGCTTCTTGTAGGCTCTGAGGTGGAGGGTCCGATAGAAACCCAGGGTATCACGCTCCATCATCGGCCGGGGAAAACTTCAGCGGGCGATTGCGGGCACAATGGGTGATCGAAGGGTCCAAGAAGATGTCGAGATCACATTTCCCGTCGATCATACCCCGCAAGATGAGCTCCACGATACGTTTCCAGGTCGCCCCAGCCCGGCTTCTGCGTTGGCGACATTTGATGTAATAATCGCGGAAGAAGTCATCAATATCACGAAGATTCTTCGCGATAGGGAGATAGTGGGTTGATTCCCAAATCGCCAATGCGTGATGATAGAGAAACGTGAGATACTTGGTCTCCAGGTCAGCGAACCAGCCAGCCGAGCGAAAAGAAAGAGGCGGCAACATGGTCGAAAAAATATCCCAGGGGCGCTGGGAGTATAAATGTTCAATCTCTGCCTGGGTGATCAAATGACCGGACCACGCACTAGTAGGAGGGGCCAACGAAGCAGGCGGGAAAAACCATCCAGCAGGGCGGGTCAAGTAGTCGAAAACCACTTGGGCGGTGACGTTGTGTAAATTGTACATGCCTAATTGATCCGGAGTCCAAGGCAGGATATCGGCGTCAGTGGTACCATCAGGAACCGCGATCAAGGTCTGGAAGTCACCCGTGCGAGGAAAAAGAGACACGGTCGGGTCGTGATCAGGCTGGCCCTCGCTCCCGAACTCGCTAATGGTTGGAGTAGAAGAAATGGAGGCGATCGGGCCAGTGTCCTCATCTTCAACGTCTTGATCGCAAGTAGGGGGATCATCATCCGCAGTCTTCGCCTCCGAAGCGGGAGAGAGAAGGCGTGGCCGCTTAGACGGAGAAGAAGATCGGGAACGCCGAATAAGCTTTCCGGACGATGGAGTGGTACTGCCTACCGAGATGGTCGTCGAAGCAGCAGAGGGACTTGCAGGCAATGGGACCTGATCAGGGCCGGCCAGAAGCTGCAGAGATATGCCCCTCAGTGCGGACTGAATATTAGATTGATGAGAGCGCCACCGCGCAACCTCGCCTTGGGCCTGTCGTAGCCGATCACGCAATGTGTCCCGGTCCGCGGAAACTTGATCGAGGTGACGTCGAGCGGTAGTGAGTTCCGCTTCAACCCGATCCGATATCTCCTGTACTTGGGCCATAATGGCAGTGTAATCGTCCATCAATGCGCGAGTAGACTCGTTCTTCTTCTGGAGGCGATCGCATTGATCCTTGTACTTGTCCACCTCGGTAGTGAGACTTACCGCCCGTTGGACCAAGCGCACATTGCGGGAAGTAACCTGATCGCGCTCGTGCTGCAACGTGGATACACGCTGCTCCAGTTGCTCCAATTCCTTCGTTCGGTATGCAATTGTGTCGTCAAGCGTTGATCGCAGGTAACGTTCACGGTCGTTGCGACACTCCAGCTCCCGGATCTGGACACCCTGATCGTATATGGTCTGCTCTTGATCGGCGATAGTGCTTTTGGCATCTTTTAACTGGGTTTCGAGCTTCTTGACCGCAGCGTTGATAAAATCGCGCAGCGGCTCCAGTTTTTTAAGGCTTCCCTCGATTTCCTTCTTCCGGTCCGCCGCGTCACGTTGGGTACGAGTGAGCCGCCGACGAAGCATCGCAACCGTGTCTTCACTCATGGCGAGTGATCCAGACAACAAGGCGACCTGCTCGTTGCTGGAACGGAGAGCCTCTTGCAGATCTCAGGCCTGCTTGATCGCGGCGATCGCCTGATCAGCTGCGGCCTTATCCAAGGCAGGAACGTTGGTGATGTGGGGTTACAAGCTGTCCGTTGAAGATGGCATAGCAGACTGTGAATGCCTGATCGAGACAGCCTGATCGCAGTTGTCACGGTTGGACACAGTCGAGTGTTAGATCGCAGTGAACAGCCCCAACGGTAACCGCCTGATGGAATTGGGCTTGATTGATGGGAGAAGGGGCAGATGATGGGTGATGATCGACAGTTGGATGGTGACCTGATCGATGTGCAACGACAAATTCTCCAACGGCAGTATGATTCCCAGAATAAACGGCATGATCGACCCTCGCCCCAACCGCTGTACGGCTGGGACGAGACTCAGGGGCGGTTGTCGTAAAGCGGACTTTTTTATTAGGCTAAAATAGGGCCTAATGGTGGACATTTTATTAGGCCCATAGGGGGCCTAATATTATGACTAATATTAGGACCTAAATTAGGGGCCTGATAGTGGACGCAGATAGTGGATACAGTAGTACATAATTAGGTACCGCCATGTGTACCACGTTGGGTACAGTAGTACGTACCACCGTGGTGTACATAGACAGGATATAGAAGGGACACGGAAGATGTGCTGATTACTTACAGGTACGCGGCGGACACCAGCGAACAAACAAGGAACAAGCGGAAAAATCAGGTCGACTGATGGACGGAAGGCGTTTCGAATGGACGATGCGGATTGGTTGAAAGTAGGAACATGGTAGATCTAAGGGTTTAATTGCTAATAAAGTTCTCCTTTTGCGTACGATCGCGCTGATCGTTTTTTGGGAAGGCACCTTTGCGCCCCCACCTTATTGAAACCTCTACGTCCCGGGAGGGAGCACTAAGTGCGTTTTTGGCCCACCGGTTGGCGTAGAGTGTGAGAACTCACCCCGCAACTCCGCCCGCAGTGTCTGCGGTTCTTCGTTTAAAGGTTTTTGGTTTTGGGAACGTGATCGAGCAGTGCTCTCACCTCTTCCCCGCGAAATTAACGTTTGGCTCCTAGAGTTCGGCTGCCTTAAGCGCCCCACGGGAACTCTAGGTGGATTTTAGTATAAATACCTTTTCCTCATATAGTCTAGGATAGGAGCGCATTGATTTGGGCGTTCCTTAGCTGTTTGACGGCTTAGAGGCTCCGCGATCAGGCAGTGAAGACTTCCGCTACCTGATCAAGTACTTCCCCTACCGATGATCACCTGATCGACACTTTTTGCGAATCGTGATCGTGATCGCTGATCGCAAATCACGCTAACTGCTACTTGAACGACTTCCGGTGCTTGATCAAGTCTGATCAAGGTATATTACGACTGGGCAGCAGTTTTTAGCCCCTGATCGAGCCTTTCAGTACCAGATCGCACTTGCGATCAAGACACCTGATCGCATCTGCGATCAAGACAAAATATTGTTGATCGACGGTTATTAACGTCAGCCAAGGCCTTATCAAGCCTGGTTACCACTGATCTACATAGTTTCAGCGCCTGATCGCGTCGGACTGCCGCCTGATCGCACTTGCGATCAAGACGGAATATTGCTGATCGTCGGTTATTAGCATCGGCCCAAACTTGATCAAGCCTGATCGCGGCTAATTGACGTGGTTTAAGCACTTGATCGCATGTGATCACGCCTGATCGCATCGGTTGTATCGTCACAAGTTAGTTAATTCAATCTTGCACCAAGAATTCGCTGTGCGCTGTCCCCGCCACCTGAGGAGCGACCCACGCCTAGCCGTCGGGTACACAAGGTGAGCAAGAACACAAGCAGTCGAAGACATCCGGAGGACCCCCTTCGTTAGTCGGCAGTCTGGGCGCCGTGGTACCGCCTGATCAAGTCTCAAAAACTTCGATCAGCCACTCCACCACAAAGGTCTGGGTTTGAGCAAAAAAAGAGGAATACTCACAGTATTGGAATAATCGAGGCGCATCTCGAGGGACCTTGGCGTACATTTCTTAACAATGAAAGACGTCACAGGTGATAATAGGAGCCCCCCCTGACCAGATCGAACATCGCCATCCTTTCCAACCAATAGCACACAAGGCGATAAGCGTTCCTTGCCTCCTCTCCAGAGATAATCCATACCAAAACTTCTGAAATCCATATTTTGCGAGAAATCGAGGTGATATCCACGGTCACCGAGTGATCCGGGCACGCGCACCATTTTGGTGGAGTCTAGTTCAAAATCGAACACCAAAGTGTCCGGAACTCGACCACCATCGTGCCCAGCCGACCAACTTACGGGGGGGGGGGTACCCCGCGTACCTTCGCCTGGGTGCCGATCGGGCGACCGATCAGCACTGCAGGACGCCGAGTCTTATTTAGCTTCAATAATCTCACCTTGTTTACCCATTGGTATGGGTGGTCACACACTCGGTGGACCGTCGCGCAGTATGGGTCTTGATAAGTACCGATATGGATGGTACCACTTCTGGGGTACTTGTACCGAAAGACCAACGAAAGATAATCCAATATGTCCGATCTGCAAATGGAGCGGAAATCGTCACTCCAACTGTGAAAAAAACTTGGGGCTTGCGTACCCATTCATTAAGTAGAAGTTGTGTGCGAGAGAAGCTTACGTCTTCTCTCGTCGTTTATGACCCGAAATCGGTGCATCATGATACTCAATTCTTTTTATTCGTGTTTGAGGTCACCATCGTTTGGGAACAACGATGCGACTGTCATCTTCGTGGTCTGTTATATATAGCGTGAAATCGATAAATGCGCATATGAACTCTGGAAGTTCCTTGAGTTTCTTTGCTGATCATTTTTTAAAGCTAATAAATCAGTTGTTGATCCACTTCGTCTCTTCATATGCCTCTAATATGTTCTATAAAAGAAGATTTAGGTGCAGTTCAAAGGAGCTGTCGATGCACCCGTCGTTTCGGGTATGGACGGTTTTGCCTCGTATCAAATATACGTGATAGCGCGTCCACTACCACGTTTAATCGTCCCGGTTTAACTCGACAGAGAATTCGTTTCCTGCAAAAAAATAACAACAGGCTTACAATTCTTATGGAAAAGAGTGTGGTGTGTTTATGGTCATGCCTTAAGATGCATGGTAAATAAAAATCACAAAAGGTTCATCTACTAATAGATATATCTGAAATTTCGTCAATGCAACCTTCCCATCAAGGAAATCCTTGTCATGCACCGGATATCCAGCTGGACGCAGCTGAGGCGATTGATAGCATATCAAGCGGAAATCTCGTTGTATCAGCGCAACCGATCGTCAAATTGATCTAGTTTCAAACGACGTGAAACGGGCAATTATTCTGTCGACTATCACCTGTATTACAGTTAAGCTTCGATTGAATGCGTTAAAAGCTTCTTGACGTTGGGGATATCAATAACATCTACCGTCCTTCTAAAGGATTTGCGAAAGAGGGCGTATTATGCATGCATTATTTCATGAATATCTATTGCAAATATAATACTAACCCAAGGGCTGATGGAGTTCCTTGAAGTTGTTTAGCTCAGGACATTTTCAACTGTAATACCAGCAAGTCCCCAAGCATTCCGCTTGGGGTGCTTACCGCCGTGAGAGGTATATCCTGCTCACGCATTAGGATTCGATAAAATTCGCCCCCCAAATCGAGCGCACTGAAGGCCTCAAGGCTCATCGATCACCATCAATGATGACATATTTCCTTGGTATCGGCATTTTCGCCGGCACCGTTGCTGCGTTTGCTTATTATGACTCTCACACATGGCGTAATATACGGCCAGCTTCAAAGAACTCGTCGATTGCTTTCGCCTGGTCCAGCCGTAAAGATCATGGCTGCCTCAGTGTGCATAATTCTAAGTACGCAAACAAAACAGTTCTGATTCAGCCAACATCCAGCGAACCCCAGCAGCATCTGTACCAGCTGTAGGGGTCAAGAATGGAAATAATGTACAAGCGACAGCCGCACATTTAATTTATTAGGTTGAGTATAGCGATACCCCCACTGAAGTCTAAAGGTGGAAATGGCCACATCGAGGGGGAGGGCGAAGCCGCCAGATACTCCTTGACGGAGGGAGCTAATAAAGTAAGCACGATGAGAAAGGAAAGTAAGGAAACTAAGGAGACATGCTAGGATTCATAATATGGAAAAGCAATCATCTGATGGGGAGAGAATCAGATTTAACCTTGAGCAGAGCAAAGACTGAAGCGAAATAACAAAGGGTATCCCATAAAACCACATCCAATGGCGCCTCCTGTATCACAAAAGACCAATCCTTTGGATGCGGAGGGTCAGGGGTGGGTTCCTCGCTACAGTGAGAGCAATACAAGTGGACCATAATGCTTCACCTAGAGACGAATGGGTGATATAAGTCGCAAATTTCTTCACGATCGTCCATTAGGAAGTAACCCTGGGCTCCGAGCAACCCCACTAGCCAAACTAGCGACCCAAAGTTAATAGGAGACAGCGGTCCTTTCACGACTCTTACACCCCTTTTTCTAGAATTATGCATCGTCGACAAGGGACATTACACGGATCGGTAATAAATGCGTTTTCTACAACAATCCAAGCTTGATACAATACCCAATTGTCGGAAGCAAATTTTCGGAAAGAATGCGAGTGAAAGTAGAAAATCAGATTAAAATCAGAGTAAAATTCAAGAAACAACGGAAGTCGCGAGTCTGGAAACAACATTCAAATGTCAAGCCGAAACGGAAGAAAAGTCGAAAGGCCACGGTCCTGTTGGAACTATCTTAAGTGGACAAAAAGGAAAACGAAGTGAAACAGGGTCGCAAGATTTCTTAGTGAAGTTCACCCGAAACGCTTTGTTCGGCTTGGTCGCGCATAGAACACGGTCGATCACGTGCATCTGGGTGACCTCAGGGGTACGATATACATTTGAAAGTGCCATATGGTATGAAATTTTTAAGGCTGAAATCCAAGAATAAATTGGTGCTGAAACTCAAGTGAAACCTGTACGGTTTGAAACAAGCGGACAGGTTGTGGTAACATCTACTATGTCAAGCGTTGCAAAATACGGAGTCTACCCAGTGCGTTACGGATACATGTATCTTTGTCAGACAAAGTGGTTCCTCAGCTTAGCCCAAATATTTGGGAAGCATGTGGTCGAATTTTGCCATAATTATAGTCTTTAACTCGAACGACGGATGATGCACCACGCTATCCAGCACGAATGGCTCACTACCTCATGACTCTTCGAAAATAGCATTCGTCCCAATCAAACGACACTTGTCGGTGCAGCTGTTGATGACCTGTTAGTCACCGGCACAACGAAAGAAGTCGTGATAATTTTTTTGTTAATATGCAAGTTTTAGAGCAAAAGACCTGGGGAATGTGGAGAAATCTTAGGCATAAGGATCGGAGGAGATCTTAGGAGAACTTACTATTGAACCAAGGATGCACCATCGAGTAAACGATGAAAACCCACGAATGGGAGAGTGCAAACCGCAAGAACACCCGTGCGGGGTGTGAAAATGATTAAGATTTTTGATAAACCGCTAACAGTAAATCTAGGTTTAATGCGCCGAATGTGAAAAATTCAAGTAATGATGGAATGTTTGCTATGATTGCCAAGATGCACGCGTCCAGATATATCGTTTGCTTGGCGTGCACCGTCCAACTTGACGTACACAAGGGCCAACGTTAGGCAATTACAAAACGGCGAAGAGAATTGTAATAATATTTCAAGGCCACGGAAACTTTAAGGTTGCATCAAGGCGCGATGACAAATTACCACTTTGAGTGCGAATCACCTGCTACACTGATGCTGATTTTGCACCAAACAGAGGGTATCCTAAAGTGCAAGCGCTATGGTGGCTTACGTGAATGGTATTTTAACTGTTTGGAAGTGCAAAAGTAGAGTTCCGTGGTATTATTAACTACAGAGGCAGAACTCGTGGCGGCCTCAATTGATGGTAAGGAGGATCATGGACTGACTTAGAGATTTATGGAGGGATTGAAATCGAATGATTCAAAGTCCAGATGCATTGAATGATCTCGACTTTGAAGCACTCGATCTCATCGATGGTAATCTACATCCTACATACCTGTAAACACAAGATCAGACACAGTGATAAAGATGAAACAGTAAGTAGACCTCATGTAGTATATCAACGGCCAAGGCTGGAAGAAGAAGTACGCTCTTCCTGTCGATCTGATGACGTTAAACCTCCATTGGTGCTACGATTAACAAACAGTCGGCAATAATACTAAAAAAACGTTGGAAAGAAAAACCAGTGCTGGAAGTACGAAGCACAATGGCATCAAGTTGAATTTCGTGGGAGACTATGCTAAAATAGTCCCAGTCAGAGCTACACATGTACAAAGTGCGGAAATGGTAGCAGATGTGTTAACGAAGACAACTGGGTACGCAGAAGATGACCGAGTTACGGAAGCGTTTTGATGTGTTTGAATCGTTTTCAGTTAGAAGATATGATTCAGTATGACGAAATGACAGTGGAATGTAACGATAAAATCGTAAAGTTATTTTTCTCATTTATGTTTTAGATTTTAAATAGGGGAGTGACAGGTGTACCTCACCCCCTTGTTACATGTACCTCACTTTTGATACGTGTACCTCACTTTTGATACGTGTACCTCACTTTACATATATCTATTTTTACCAGTACTATATTTTAAGCACGACTGTCACCGTGTTGGTGCTTAAGGCAGCGGATGATAAGTACGTGGCGGCTTTTGAGCAGAAAGCTGAATCTGGATCGTCCTCCGATCAAAGTCATAAAATTTATTTTACCGACGTCTTGACGTATGAATACCTTAATGAAGCACAGCTTCTTGATGTGTTGACACACTTGGAGCGCTATAGTGGCATCTTGGTCACAAGTCCACGTAGTGCAATTGATGAGAGCAACGCGGTCAATAAATTAGAGTTGGAGTTGAAGCAACATATATTCAAAAAGCTACAATCGATGCCAGTTTTCTCTGTGGGTGCAGCGACGTCGCGAGAGCTACTGCCCCTCGGAGTCACCTGCAAAGGCGACGATGCTGGCTCAGCGGACATGCTGTCCGAATATCTGAATCATAATGGTGGCTTGCCAGCGGATTGAAAAGAGAAGCCTATGATGTTTCTCTGTGGTGACAAGCGCCGTGATGTTCTTCCAGACAGTTTTCGATCGAGAGATCTCCCTCTTGAAGAATAAGTTGTCTACCAGACTTGTGCTCTACAAAATATCGCGATCCCCGTCGAGTGCCGAGTGCCTGAATGGGTTGTGTTCTTTAGCCCAAGCGGGTTGAAAGCGGTGAAACACCTTCCTTTGCCTTGGGAGTCTATTCGAAAGGCAGCGATTGGTAGGCACTCAACTTTGTGCAACTTGATTGCGAAGCAAAACAACGTGACACTTGCTCCTGTTCCTATTAATGTGGTGGATTCAAGTTCAAAATCGAACACCGTAGTGTCGAGAACCTGACCACCATCGTGCCCGGCCTTCCAACTTAAGGGGGGGGTACCCCGCGAACCTTCGCCTTCGATCCGATCGGATCGTCCGCTGCTGGCAGACGACCTATCATCAACACAGGACGCCTGGTACGATTTGTTCTGCATCTCACCTTGTGTACCCAATGGATTGGGTTGGTAACACACTCGGTGGATCGACGCTAGGAATTGACTTGTGGTCTAAATGTGGTAGACCGTGCTGGGTAATGTACCCTGGGCGGAACTCTTCACCTTGGGTAGATCGGTTATACTTGAAGTGGGTATACTCCCGAGGGCAGATCGCTGATCCGATCGTAAAGCCCGACCAATAAGGGAGATAAACTCCAGTAATCCAATAGGGTCCAATAATCTAATAGGTAGATCCAAATGATAACGTGACACACTCCACGAACGATATCTCCACGAAATAATCCAATAGACGTAATAGCACGTTCCGAACGTGCGCAACTTAAAATTGAGAGGTCGACCAAAGTGCACTCCCGTCGGGAGACTTCCGGCAGGCCAAATGCGTCTGTGACGCGTCCCGGCCGGGTATAATGAGCTGGAGGGGATTACTCAACCCTCCGCTCCCAAAACACTCTGCGGCGTGCAGAGGCGACTGACGTGCAAGACGAAACGAACCCGGTTGAGTTAGAGGTCCAACGGTTTCTTAGACGAAGCTAAAAGCCAAAACCTTTACGAAGCAAAACCCAAACTTGGCAAAATCCCAAACTGAAAACTACCTACTCCATATAGTTCTCAATATGTACCAAACATGAAAATATGTAGTACACGCAATCTCATGTGATTTACCAAAATCCGTGTTCTTGACACTGCTTGCACATGACTGGCTTAAAAGCCTCCTGGATTTCCACCAATCCGATCGCCGATAAGCCGATCGGTCTGCTGCTGACCGGAAACGACCAAAATTCTTGGGTCCGCTTCACCACATTAATGACCAAGCAAGACAACTGCCACTGCTCTTCACGAGCACGCTGTGGCTACAGAGAAAACATTTTGGAAAGCAGATGTGACGGCACCTAAGCCCACGCCAGAATCTCTCGCAGACGCTATATTTGCCTTTCAAGCCGAGCAAAAGCTAGAAAAGTTCAGCTTTAAAGATACGTCGTCAAAATATGCGGCAACACTGTATGACTTTCGTGCTGAGTTTATTCCGAGTGTTTCTGACACTTAAACTCTCATCTGAGCCAAATATTTATTCTTCGTCTTCTGACTTGCGCGGTTGTAAGGCGAGCTTCAGGGCCTGCAGAATCACAGCACATAAAACGTTACTAACTCATACGCCTACGCCCTCAGTGGAATTTGGATTCACCTCAGCGCCTTCCCGTCTATCGTTACAGTCAGCAACTGGGCCCGAGATAAATTGCATGGTTGCGAAAACAATGCCACCGGTGAGTAGATAGCGGCCAGTTCGGGGGTGGCTTCTGCGGCTACGCTTATTACCGGTATAGGTGAATTCTCTGAATTTTAGTTATGTATACTGTATACTATATACTGTATTCTCGAAAGGGGAGTGATAGGTGTAGATTATATCGGGGCCAGCGCTCAACTGTAAAGTGAGGTACATGTAACAAGGGGGTGAGATACACCTATCAGTCCCCTTTAAATAAGCTTTCCTTTTTATGTGTCCTTATACACATGGGCGACGGTAGTGAACAAGCGCACGTAAGAAGCTTCAACAATCTTTTTTGCCATTTTGTCGATCATTCGTGAGGCATTCTGCTGCTCGTCAGAGCTGCAGTGTTGAAATTGTTAATACGTCTCCTTGATACTGTTGAAAAGTTGACGGTATTGATGTTTGCACAGATAGTCGAAAACTTGAGTCGTAGATGTCAGATAATAACTCCAATATAACGAAAATGTCTTATGTCAATATCTCTGTAACCAAATATCCGTTTGCGGTGAAAATCACACCAGTAGACTCTTCGTAGTGAGAAGATGGAAATAACAAAACCCGGAACTTTATCAATGAATGTTTATTGAGAAGTGTTTAGCTAGCCTAACATGAAATATGAACCAGATGTTGAAGTTATGGTAAACTTTCACCGTTATGTGTTACACACAACTTATTAGTGCCCGAAAACATATGTACTCAGAAAGAGTAAAAACACATAGACCATATTCCTAGTAAGTACGATATGAATATTGCTATAACTAATAGAAGTATCAATCATATCCGGCTTTAATAAAAACCGGTAGGTATTATGAATACTTTTAACAGATACACCGTTAAGAAGTACTGGGATAGAGCTAGCTGGGCATGTTATTCAGGAGTTTCCCGATTTTGATTGCAATTTCGCATTCCGAAACTTTTTACGACAGGTTGTTGGCGATCCCCTTGGCCTTTTGAAAAACAACCACTAGCACGTTCTTTTAGGGTCATTTCCTACCACAAAGACATGTTTGTTGACCACGTGCCGATACATTTCCTCCAAAAATAATCCAATTAGATCAAGTTCCATTCAGAAAGCTCCATACCACCGATATTTTCAGTCACCACACAGTACGCTATTCATCCATGTAACGAACGCACTTAGCGTGCTTTTGATTGGAGGACTAAGGTTAAACGATCTCCGATATAGATGAAAAGAGCCGCGGAAGCGTTGACCCGAAACCATTCGGCAAATAAGACAGAAAGAGAAAACGATACTGAGACTCTCCCAACGAAAGAGCTAAGCGTGGGCTGCTCGACAGACAATATGCGTCGCATTCGAACACTGTCAAGTTTGGGTCAGTCTCCAGACCTCCTACGCGCGTGAGTGAGTGAGTATATACTCGAAGTAATGGAATTCGTAAAGGGATTAGAAACAACTTTTTTGCGTGAGTGACATGGGGAACGTACTATACAAAGCGTGCGGCCATTTGCGGCAGAAGATGTTGTCATTATTCTTGTTTAGGCAAAACCAAATCGGAGTAGTATATTTTTGACTAGTTATTCCTGCAATGCACCTTCTAACACTACCCTACAGTATCATTCACTTCCCACGAGTTTCTGTTGGCGTCCTTGGTAATTCTTGACCACTTCCAATACCTGGTCTCGCGTTAGACCCTCTTTCATTCTCTCGTCATTGTCATCTTCATTGCTCTACGCGCGGGGTGTACCATTCTCAGGGACACCAAGGTTACTCGGGGTTCGATGGGTGTCTGGATTGTTCTGCGTCTGTTGAGCAGGTAACCCTGGGGCAAGAGTGTCTGGCTTGCCGTAAGCTTGGAGAGTCGTCATAGCTAGCACTGCGAAGATGAGTGAGAGGCGCATACTTGACGGCAGCTGCGAAGGTGAAGATCTGGAATGGAGCTCGTAAAGCGAATTGAAAAATGAGAGAATAATTTCACCGCCTGCTGGGGTACATGCTGCAGAAGGTAAAGACAATGCCGAAGTATCTCGTTACAATGTTTCGCCTCGCTTCTTCTACCGTCTCAGTTTTTTTCCGGATCAGCCCTTCAGAGAGTGACGCAGGAGATCAAATCGCTTCGCTCCTTTGCGCCTTCCCGTTCGTCCGCATCTGTAAAATTAAGATCGGAAAGGAAGATTTGCCTTTAAAGATAGTGAGTGGTGTGTGTTTGTGATACGTGACGCTTTCCGTGATTTTATAAACAACTTGTTTGCGTATGAGAGAAGGGTAGTGCACTTTTAGAGCAGCTTTTAAATGAAATTCAAGAGTATCTACAAAAGAAGCAACGATATATTCTTCACCTAGTATTCAGTGCCGTAAGCTGGAGAGCCATCGTAAAGAGCACTGCGAAAAAATGAATAAGAGGCGCATACTTGACGTCAGTTGTAATGAAAAATCAGGTGAGGTAAAAAGAAAGTTAGGGAGTGAGGAGCAAGAGTACGCCACTAGCGTCCTGCTCAGAACAACATATCTTATTGGAAAAGTCACTCTTCCCTACGATTGACGTACCTTGAATTTGCAACGAATATTTTATGTTCGTCCTATCGAGAATCTCGGGAGCACTCTCATTGCATTTAAGTATACCCCAGATTACCCTTTCTGCTCCCAGAATTTATCATGGATTTTACAATCCACATCTTTAAGGATTAGAGCTCACAGTGCCAAAGCGTGCGTACACAACTTGCCATGTGTTTCACAACGTCGTCCATCCGCACATCGTAAAAGCGTCTACTTAATGGCTCCGGATCTCTTAATTGTCCAGGCGGGAAACCGGACGACCTGATCTCCGCAATTAACAGGCTTCACTAACGGAGGGGAACGTCAGCTCAACTTGGAGAGATCTCAAAGGGTAGAAAGGAGCAAGACGAACATATTGAAGACAGGCTTGGGTATATCAGCTGCACGAGTAGGTGCTGTTGGCGAAATCACAATACATTGTTTAGATTGAAGTCTATGTAATACACATAAGTCAACAGGTTGGAAGAATTTGTTATTGCAATCTTGTCGAGGCATTCTGCTGCTAGTCCGTGCTGTGGTGCTCAAATTGGTAATACATCCTTGATACACCGTTAAGAGGTAATGGCACGGTATTTAAGATCACGATTCTGTTGGACCACGATTTGAAGGAGCGCATCGCAAACATAGGATGGATGTTCTTTTCTTCATATAGCGAGCTGGTCAAGTCATTCAGCAGTTTCTCGATTTTGATGGCAAAAATTTCCGCACTTCGAGACTCTTCACGACAAGTTGTTCGCGGGCACCTTATCTTCCGAAACAACCACCGACTTGTTCTCAGGGTCATTTTCTACCGCAAAGACTCGTTTGTTGATGACGTGCCGTATGGTTTCCTTGTTGGAAGTGCGTGTACCCATTTTGCGCCCTTACAATTTGGTGAAAGCCCATTGGCTGATAAGGGAGTATATATTTTAGGTATACATTGACTGTTACTCTTAAGTTGCATATTAGTTTGACTGAATACTTATGTAATTTCACATAATACACTTTTCATTTTTATCCCAAAAGCACACAGCTGAAATTTACACAGCGCGCCGATCGTCGCGCATTCACCAACCTCTGCAGTAGATCCTGTTGGAAGGGCGCGCAATTCCTGCAGCACCTCGCGTCGTGTGAATTGTTTTTTGGCGGCTTTTTCGATGAAATCGTGGTATGCTGTACATAACTTAAGTTAAGTACAGCACCTTACATATATGCATATTATTAGTTTAAGTCTAATATTAACACTAATAAAATCGGGTCGCCCTACCCGCACCCTAGGGGCACCCCCACATGACTTTCGACCAATAGAGATTAATATTGCTACTAATAATAAAAGTATCAAGGCCCCGACTAGGGGCACACCCCACTTTTGCTAGGGGCACATAACAATAATGTTTGGGTGAAACGAGTGGAAGAAGAGCTCGAATAGAGAGAGAGACATGTTAGGACTCGACAGACGATGCTGCAGTAGGATTTCGTAGGATCCAGTACGGGTAAACGATAAGGATAATGAGAAAGAAGATGAAACTCCCAATTTTACGTTGCGCATTGGCTTGTTCTCGTCATGGTCATGCTCAGTTATAATGTTTGCCGTCATGCTTGCCTCTTGTGTTAGTTGATATCTGTGTTTTATTGGCTGACTCTCACTTCGTGCTCGCTAGGTTGGTCAAGAATCTATTCGAGATGACACACGAAGAGAAGATGAATTTCTTATCGAATGCAACGCATTGGCAGGAAACAAGATGATGTTCTGCTACGAACCGTACGATTAGAACTTGATCCAGCAACGAGGCGAAAGTACGTGCTGTAGCAGGGTTACATTCGGGTCACATTTAGTAGGTGGTGTACGTGAGTACACTACGGTTGGGATCAGTATTGACCGGTTCGAAAGGTTTGGACTATTTGTTATTTTAACCAATCAGGGCAGGAGCCCTTGGTGGTGGTGTGGCAGCCAGCCACGTGTTGGTACACAGGTGGTGTACACTACATTTTAGCTAGGTACGAATTTAGTAAGTCTACTTAGTATTACATATAGTTTACATTAGTTTAAATTAATTTAGGCTAATTTTATATTAAATATACATTCAGTTTACATTTCACTCAACCGACTACCAGACGCACGACCTCGACCGTTCGCGCGTGTAGTGAGTGCAGTAGCGTAAAGGGAGTCCTCCCTTTAGCTACACACTTAGTAAGGGAGCCTTATGTTAAGGCATTAGCGAAAGCTAATAGTAAACCAAAGTGGGAATCTTGGCCCCGAGTAAGAGAGCTCTCTCTTACTAAGCCCTTTTATAAGGGCGTATCGGCTAAGTAGCGGCGAAAGCCGCTTAAAGTAAAGTATTCCTCTGCTCTAGCCGCACCGTGCGTGTACGCACCGGCTACATCTGGTAGCACTTGTAGTCAATCCAACACCTGTGTTGGTAGGCTATGGCATCCTCTGCAAGGTATGAATCAGGACGATTGGGATAGGTTAACCCTCGTCCAGCAGGAAGCCTTTAACAGGCTGTTAGCCTTACTGGGTGACGAGGGCATGCAGCTCATAGTGGAGCAGGGCCTTGAGGCCGTGAAGACAAGGGTCAATGCCCTCATCGCCCATGAGGCGAGTTTAGGTGGAAGTCGTTGCACGGGGGTGCGTCCTCCATTATCGTTTAAGATAAAGGAGTTCACCGGGGAGAAGGGTGAAAACCTTTACGTGTGGTTGCGAGAGGTCGAAACGGCCTTCGCCACAGCGAATGTGATCGCTGATCACTTGCAAGTGGGACTTGCACTGACCCATCTTACGGGCAAAGCCCGTACATGAGCGTTTACGTGTCCGGATTCGGTCACGAGCGTGATACCAACCTGGGAAGGCCTTAATCAAAAGCTTATGGACATGTACGCCACGCCTGATCTGAGTTTCCATTATCAGCTGGCGTTTCTGAGGTGCTGTCAGGGAACTAGGGACTTGGAAACATATATCGAAGAGCTTAAGACCCTGTTGGCAGGGATGTACGCGAAAGCGTATTCGGACGATGTGTCCATCCCCGTCTTCATGGGAGACCTGTGAGAAGGGCCAGCACGTTTGGAACTGTTCCGATGCCAACCCCAATACCTGGGGGAGGCATTTAAGATGTCGTTCAACGCCGAGAGGAACTTTCGTTCCTCTAAGGTGGGTCCCAAACCCATGGACCTGAGTCAGGTCGAAGCGGAGGAGAAACCTCCAGCTAAGAGTCACACTGACTCTTTTTCGCAGAGCTTCGAGGCGGAACTCTTAGCTATGTTGCAGCGACATGGTCCGCGGAGATGCTTCCTGTGTGGAAGCACGGATCATCTGCGGAACAGATGTCCGAAAAATCCCCAGCGAGATAGTCGCTGGAAGGGGCCAAGGGTTGAGAAAAAGCCCTTGCCCAAGCCGTCGGGAAACAACGGCTCCCAGTAGGTGCGGGGCACCCTACTGGGGGATCCCTCAGTGCTGTTAATCCCCAGGGTAGGGGACGACAGCACAAAGCCCCCCGGGAAACGGTGCTATCTAGCACCGAGTTGGTGTACCAGCCAGGTTTGCTGGTAGTCCTTGCGGACGTAAGAGGCTTTGATAAGCCTTGGAGAGTCTTGATAGACTCTGGAGCGTCTGACAATTATGTCAGACGGGATTCTGTGGAGAATAGTCGGCTGTATGCCGAGTCCCTAGAGGCACGTTCTCGTGACGTTGTCACGGTCCGTCTTGCGACGGGCGTACAGGTTTCTGTACTCAAGGTCTCGATTGACCTTAAGCTGAAGTTTGCAGTCTTCTACAGCTTAGAACGTTGCCTAGTCCTGGATTTGGACTCGAGGTATGACCTCATTCTGGGCATGAAGTGGCTGGAACGCCACGAGCCATGAATAGAATGGAAGTCTAAGTCCATTTGGCTCAACGCACCCGCGGTCGGGTGAAGCATTGGCGAGTCATGAACCCACCTTTTCCCGATCGCAAAAGAGATTCTGGCTAGAGATGCCAGAGATTGGGATGTCTGAAATGATCAGTCCCAATGAGGTTAAGGAAGAGTTCCTTAACGAGGGGGATTCGGCGGTTAATCCCCACGCCGTTAACAGTGAGACTGGTGAGTTACCAGTGGCAGAGGTGGATTCCTTTGAGGCGACTCCAGTGGTAGGGGTAGAGACTCCTGTGGTTAAGCGTCAGGCGTTTCCAAGAAAAGAAACCCGTAGTTCGTCTCTTTAGCATGTCGGGAATGATTCCGACCACGCCGTTGTAGGTGATACCGGCG
>CM047583.1:972840-986386 GCA_026184515.1 Peronosclerospora sorghi | reverse complement strand
GGGGGCAGGGGTATAGGAGGCTAAAGCATTCCTTACAATACGCCTAGCCCACTTTGGAAGGTCACGAGGACCGTCAAAATTATATTCCCCCCGCGGCAGGCGCTTGGGGGCGCGTAACGCAGCCCTTAGGGCCTGTGCGGAAAGTTGGCTTTCATGAGCTGCGTCCAGATAATTGGTGATGATCGCCTTCGGCGGTCCGGATGTATCATCCGACATTGGCAGGGGTGGCACACTAGTGGGTAACGGATTAGGCTGCCGACACCGCCGTTCGGCGTTTTCGTAGCAGTCAGCCGTTGGGGAGATATCCCCAAGGGCATCCACCTCCGAGTTATCGGAATAGTCTACCTCCTCTTCTTGAGGAGACTCCATAGCACCACTAATGGTGCTCATGGTTAGCCAGAGGTTCTGGCAGTTGGAGTTTTCCAACTTAAATTGATTTATTGCGTAAGCAATAGTCTTGATGGGGGAGGATGTAACAGGGTTAGATTCGGGTCACATTTAGTAGGTGGTGTACGTGAGTACACTACGGTTGGGATCAGTATTGACCGGTTCGAAAGGTTTGGACCATTTGTTATTTTAACCAATCAGGGCAGGAGCCCTTGGTGGTGGTGTGGCAGCCAGCCACGTGTTGTTACACAGGTGGTGTACACTACATTTTAGCTAGGTACGAATTTAGTAAGTTCTACTTAGTATTACATATAATTTACATTAGTTTAAATTAATTTAGGCTAATTTTATATTAAATATACATTCAGTTTACATTTCACTCAACCGACTACCAGACGCACGACCTCGACCGTTCGCGCGTGTAGTGAGTGCAGTAGCGTAAAGGTACTCCTCCCTTTAGATACTCCCTTAGTAAGGGAGCCTTGTGTTAAGGCATTAGCGAAAGCTAATAGTAAACCAAAGTGGGAATATTGGCCCCGAGTAAGAGAGCTCTCTCTTACTAAGCCCTTTTATAAGGGCGTATCGGCTAAGTAGCGGCGAAAGCCGCTTAAAGTAAAGTATTCCTCTGCTCTAGCCGCACCGTGCGTGTACGCACCGGCTACATGTGCCGTCGCTATTGCTGGAATATATTTCATAGCTATTGAGGGTCAGATATCTTACGAGACGCACTGATGGAACCGCTCCAAAAATGCCACCAAGCTCTGTTCCGGTAGAAACATGGTGGAGTAGTGTAACCTTTTCAGTGTGATGTTTCAAGCTCGTCCAAATGGTCCCTTTTGTTGACACGATATGTATCTCTATAGGAATGTGTCGATAAATTACATTAATCGTTGCTTTCTCACTGCGAGTCGGACAACGAGTTGATCAAATCTTCTAACTCGACAGCAGCTAAGTGGTGCGTATAATTACAAATATTACACGTCAGTTCGACGCCAGCATTGCCTACGTCTGCCGCAATCTGCTTTAAAGTAGTGGTGCCGATATTTCTTAAGTGTTGTCTGAAAGTACCCTTGGAGCAGCGGCAGTAGTAATCCAGCGGCACACTCTTACAATTCTTATCCGTAATCTCGGCGCCTGGAATCAGTGCGTTGAGGTACTCGAGGATATCCGTGATTGTTTTCATCTCTGTAGCTCGAAATGGCAGCTTGTCAAACGCGAGATCTCAAGGTCATACTGGCGTTCATCTGACATTGTTGGGGGCATTCTCTGGACAATGACGCCACAGATGCCTGTGTCGTCGTTAGTGGCGACACTATCAATTCGAACGATCGCAGAAACCTGCTCCGATACATCGAAAAACCTCTGCCAGTCTACCTCAGGTACTCCAGATGCCTCGATGGATGTATTATACGGTTTGGCAGCGCCGTACAGAACCTTTGATATGTGCATAGATCCCGCGATTTCCGGTGATCCAGCACGAGACAGATCCGTGTAGGTGGCTTTACCTCGAACTTTTCCAACAGCCATTGCTTCCACGTACAGTTCCTGGATGGTTGGTGTCTTACTTATCACTTTTACTCGCTCCTCGCCTTTGAAGAAGGAGCCACGCATCGCCGTCCCAGCCATGTACTCACCCAATAGGTTCGTTCCCTCAGATTCAAGAGGTAAGCGCCATCGTCGCGCTACTTCCTCCATAACACTGCGATCCATTAATCCGAATACTCGAAGATTGCCGACATGGAAGCGCACCACGGCGTCGCGAAGTGAGCGCTTCCACATCAAATTGTACGAACCGCTGTATAATAAATTTAGGAAGGCCCCGACTAGGGGCGCACTCAACCAGATTGGCCCCCTAGTCGGTGCCGATCCGGTTGGGTGCATCGACGGGGTGTGCCCCTAGCAAAATTGGGGTGTGCCCCTAGTCGGGGTCTTGATACTTTTATTATTAGTAGCAATATTCATCTCTATTTGTCGAAAGTAACGTGGGGGGTGCCCCTAAGGTGGAGGGGGGTGGTGCAGGTAAGGCGACCCAATAAAATCACTTTTAAATTTGACTTATTTCGATCACTTGGATATTTTGGAGTCCAGTACGCCATGATTACGGCCGGAAGTTTCTCTTGGTTTTCTCGTGGTTTGTGGATTATGTTACGGTCTCGCTTCAAGTGAGTGGAACACTAAGTGGATATTATGTGGAATATAACGTAGATAATACAGTTTTTTTGCGTTTTATTACTGGTGTTACGTTTCTTTCTGTTGCTCTCGTTCCCTTGTGGAAATACACAAGCTAGTACTCCCGGAGTAATTGGAACGCGTGTGTATCAGTACACTAGAGCGACATGAGTGATGACGAACAGATCCTACCTGGTCAAAAGTGTTAAGATCAGGTAGTATAAGATCTGGCATAGTGAAAGTAAAGATTAAGTTTATTTTTCTAACTTTCTAACATTCCTCCAATAATCCAACCAAATTAAGTTCCGTACCACAAAGTTCCATACCACCGATTTCAGTCATCATACATTACGCTATCCATTCATGTATCAGACGTGTTGAAGTTACATATACCCATGTTGGAAACTTGGATGAAAATAAATTTCAAAAGATGAAACCGCATTGGCTATAAATGCATATGGATGCACCTGTCAGACGTTTTAGATTAATTTCTTAAGAGCTTATGAACGTTAGAGGGGTTCCTGATGCAGTGGTTTTGCACCGATTCGATATATCAAAGGTCGTGGGTTCAACCCCCACAACGTCCAGTCTAAATACTATCCAACGGGACTCGAGTACCTCCTAGAAAATATATCCTGCCAAAAGAGATACGTTAGACAGAATTGAAACAAAATAATACTGGTAAACAAGATAATCCAATAGGATCGAATAATAAAATAGGAACAAAATATAAAAAAGCATTCAGCTTAGAGTAGCTCTGTAATAAGTTAGTCAAAGCCAAGGAGGTATAGATAGGTTCTGCTAATTAGTTAATGCAAAGCCAACTTCAACTGAATGTTGAATTTTCTAATTTAATGTAATACACTTTTTGTTTCTAAATCTTTTCCTGAATTCATTTGCATCGTCCGCCGTCTAGTGACGGAAGCGCCCCTGTCAAGGTTGTCCTATCTGATCAAAACTTCAGGTCAGGTAGTAAAGACTGCGCAAAGACTGCCCTTATCTACAGGTTATGAGCCCAAGGAAATAGGGGCGTCAACAAACGTTTCGATAAGTTGCAGTTTTTTCGAGTGGAGGTTTCGATTTTGTCACGTTTTCTGGAGTTAATGGAAGTTCCCTCACTTTCGAAGGGTTTGTGGAGTTACGTTTTTTCGTCTTTTTGATTCTGAGTTGAATTTTTGTAGATTACGAATGGATGAATCGATTGAAAAAAAGACTGATGACAGTGCAACGGACAAGGGTGTGGTCCTAAAGACTACTCTTGACAGCATAAGTGTAACAGGGTTACATTCTGGTGATATTCAGTTATGTGGTGTACGTGAGTACACTATAGTTGGGGTCAGTATTGACCGGTCCGAAAAGTTTGGACCTATTGGTTATTTTAACCAATCAGGGCAAGAGCCCTTGGTGGAGGCGTGGCAGCCAGCCACGTGTTAGTATACAGGTGGTGTACACTACATTTTGGCTAGGTACGAATTTAGTAAGTTCTACTTAGTATTACATATATTTTACATTAGTTTAAATTAATTTAGGCTAATTAAATATTAAATATACATTCAGTTTACATTTCACTCAAAAGACTGCAGGACGCACGACCTCGACCGGTCGCGCGCGCAGTGAGTGTAGTAGCGTAAGGGAAGTTTTTCCCTTAGCTACCCCCTTATTAAGGGAGCCTTGTAACAAGGCGTTAGCTTGTTCTAACTTGTAAGCCGAGGGAAATCTTGGCCCCGAGTAAGAGAGTACTCTATACTAAGCCCTTTTATAAGGGCGTATCGGCTAAGTAGCGGCACATCGCCGCTTTAGGAAAGTCTTCCTCTGTGCGCTAGCCGCACCGTGCGTGTACGTACCAGCTACAATAAGGAAGTCCCATCCGCGGCTTGTGTCTGTGAAGAAGATCAAGGGCGAATTACACAGCATATGATCGAGGAAGAATTCCTCAGTAGCTGCAAGGAACAGCATGTACCAGGAAAGATTGAAAAGATATTGTCCGTTTGGTCAGAAAATAACCTTAAACGATCTGAATGGAGACTGTGGTATATAGATAGACGGGGCGCCGCATGGAAGTGTGGCCAGGTCTCCACCAGAAGCCCAAGTTGATGCCCCTAACTTAGGTGGAGTTAATATTCTGTCCGGAAACGTGCAGTTTCTACGTTTCGGACAGGCCGGGTGCACCAAGATACAATATTTGTGTATCGAAAAGTTTTCGGGTGTTGAGATATACCCGGGCCTTGGTGCCGGCTGTAAATAGTGGGCATACCTATTCATGGAAACGATAGATATTACTGAAATTGCATCTGGTTTAGCCTAGACAGAAGGCTTGAAAGTAAACAAGTTTGGTGAGCATTTGCAAGGAACAGCTGTAGAATATTCCGTTCGAAGAAAGGTTGGTGGTTGAAAATATATCTAAAGCTCGCAGCGCTCGAGCTGAAAATTGCAATTATGGCCAGGGATGACTATGCGTCAAGAGTACCTGTGGCGTGCGCAAGAATTGATTGCCTGGACACAAGAATCAGAAGACGAAGCTTTCAAAAGTCGAAACTAAGTGAAAATGCATGCAACCTTGGTAGTTGAAACTGAGCTGAAGAGAATTTACGGATGAGGTAACGAAGGACACATCAGGAAGAATTGTTCCCAAAAGAGGACAGGAGAGAGGGTAACGAGGATGAAGACGGCAAGAAATCTGACGGCAGCCGGAATTGAAAGTTTGCTTTGTCGACAACAGAAGTGATAGTGAAATCATGGACAGAACCAGGGATCGGGTGTGATATTTCACAAGAAAATTTATGGATTGTTTATAGCGGCATCTTTTCTCTAATGGAGACTCATAGAGGATTCTGTCGACAGTGGACCGAGTGATGGCTTTAGGATTCCCGATGGTGACACGATATCTGTTTCAAAAGTTGGAATGATATAACGCTTCCTACACCAGGAAATATACATGTATCGGCGGTCGCACCAAAGCATGGGCATGGGGGTGCAGACAGGCGGACCAGTATGCGTTTGAACGTTACAAGCGTTTAAAGAGGAGTTATATCTCACCTTTGAGCTTCCTCAAAATGAACTCAATGTCGATCTAAATTTTTAGATCTGTGTCAGGGTAAACTTGACATACATACAAACTTACTCGCAGAAGGCACAAGA
Organism: Peronosclerospora sorghi; assembly: GCA_026184515.1. Classification (NCBI taxonomy): domain Eukaryota; phylum Oomycota; class Peronosporomycetes; order Peronosporales; family Peronosporaceae; genus Peronosclerospora; species Peronosclerospora sorghi. The sequence goes on along the minus strand of CM047583.1, from coordinate 980,692 downwards.
TCGCTTTTAAATATTGTGAATGAACCTCGGGACACAGCTACTCGAGTAGCCGCGTACATGAAGGGACTGAATAGCGTTCCCATCAAAAAAGTATCTCCTCCGGCACCAGACGAAGCGTTTAAGGATTATATCTTCCAAAACATCCAGTAAGATTTTAGTATACGGGCAATTACCCAGTGTACTGATGTCAGTTGAAGAGAGAACGAGTCGTTCGACTTTAACGTGCAGCAACAGGTGGTAATGCGGCGAGGGTATTAACCCTTCACCTTACCGCATCCACGACATAGTGGGACTGGAGGTCCAGAACCGATTGACATGTCGGTTGGGGTTGCTTCTTCACCGAAGCAATCGAAAATGCAATAGATGCGCGAGGGTAGGGCACTTCACCCATTCGTGCTGCGTCTTGCGCTATGCAGTCACTGGACAGGTAAGTCCACTGGAAAACTAATCAACAAGAAAAGACTTCCTGTTGGTTCAAAAACGTGAATACGGAGAAAAATCGGTCTCCATAGTGGAAAGTTTGTTCACATTCTGACAGCGGGAATGTGGGGACGGTAGCCAGAGACAGGGACAATTTCTCGTCAATATGTATAGGGTGAGGCAAAAACGCTCATCAACCTGAAGGTTAAGCCTCTGTGACATGCGAGCACTGGCGCATCGACCAACTTTATAGGATCACAAAGCTTAGCGCTAAACTTAGTGGGAGTGAAAACACCACGAAGTCTGGCTAGCAGCAGGTTCAACCATGATACCAAAGAGCGTGATACGCACATAACCGAACTGTGGTTCAAGGATGAATTCAGCGTAATGGCAGGTTTAATATTATTCTTGGTCGTCACCTGGATATTAAGCATAACATGGAAAGGGACTGGGACACCCTATCGATTGTGTGCGGCAATGCCCCGGGAACTGATCATCCTGTGAGAAATTTAAGTGTATCAGTCGATGCACTCGACTGGTAAACCACCTCTTCTTATCCGACAACTGCAACGGACGGTACATCCGTTGAAATTAATTCAGAGGGACATGCTCACGCAGCAGCAGTACAGCTGCGTGGAGAGGATGTGGACCGCATGAGCGCTCAAGACCGCCGAGATGAAAAAACCACGCCAGACATCGGTCGTCGTGAGGGAAGACACTATCAAGGTAGGCGCTAGCAACCGCAAAGAGGGGCAACCCATGGTAGGCAGTGCCCACCAGGAGGCAGAAATAAACCGCGGCAGGTAGTGTCCCCCGCAAAGATCATAGCGCTACCGCGGCAGGCGGTGTCCCCGCAAAGATCGTAACATCAACACGGTAGGCAGTGGCCACCGTGCGAAAGTTGCGACGTTGAACGTCCTTATCAAACAGAGACCAGATGAGCGTCCAGCCTGTAACTTTCCGAAACGGAGGTTGGAGGTGATGGATCTCCCAACGCTTAGTTTAGACGAAGCTTGTAAAGAACGCTAGCGACGGCAAGAGACGACCTGTTAAATTGCATCCAATGGTCACCAACATGGTGACTCTCACCCGTCAAACCTGATTGACACGCCTATCGCCACCTTTCCTTCAAGTGTGTTGAAGAACAACAACGAACGACAAGGAAGCCCATCTCGGATGGGTGAACAACGTTTTATCCAATCATCGTCGTCCGCTTTTTCATTTTCGACCACTGAGCGCTCAAAGTCAAGCATCCGCATGATCGCGACGATTGGATGCCGCCACATCCAGAGGAGACCTCGCGTTTGTACCAGTCACGTACTTGCACCGTGGTGCAACCAACACTCTCCTCCTCTCGAACCCTTTGGCCAGTCATGTTCCTCTACCGCGTCCGTCGCGCCACGTTCCTTCGTGCTGGCAAGGCCCGACGGAGCGCGAGCACGTGCGCGTACGCACCCACGGACGCGTTCCTTCCTCGTCACCTCGGCGTGTCGTCCGAGCACGATCGTCACGCGATGCTCGCAACGATCGGCTTTGACTCGATCGAAGCGCTCGTTGCGGCCACGGTGCCCAAAGAGATTCGTCTCACGAAGCCCCTGGCGTTGCCGCCGCCGCTGAGCGAGAGCGAGGCACTGGCAAAACTCCGCGCCATGGCGGCCAAGAACGCGACGCACAAGTCGTTCATTGGCATGGGCTTTAGTGACACGCTCACGCCGGCCCCGATTCAACGCCATATCCTGGAGAATCCGGGATGGTATACGTCGTATACGCCGTACCAGGCCGAAGTCTCGCAAGGGCGGTTAGAAATGTTGCTCAATTTCCAAACCATGATCCTCGAGCTCACGGGGCTCGAGTATGCGAATGCGTCGCTCCTGGACGAAGCGACGGCCGCGGCCGAGGCCATGGCGCTCGCGCATGGCACGTTTCATGGGCAACGCGCCAAGTTTTTCGTCGACCAACACGCGCATCCACAGACGATTGGCATGATGCAGACGCGTGCGGACAATGTGGGGATTCAGCTCGTGGTGGGCGACGCCCGGTCCGAGCTGGATTTGCACGATCACGAATACAGTGGCGTGCTGCTGCAGTATCCCACGACCTTTGGGGTCGTGCAGGATTACCGAGCGTTTGTCCAGGAGGCGCACAAGTCAAAGCTGGTGGTCGCGGTCGCGACTGATCCACTCAGTCTCACGCAGCTCGTGCCCCCGGGCGAATGGGGCGCGGACATTGCGCTTGGTTCCGCACAGCGGTTTGGCGTCCCCATGATGTTTGGTGGCCCCCACGCCGCGTTCCTCGCCACGACGAAAAAGTATCATCGGAAAATGCCGGGACGCATTATCGGCGTCTCGGTCGATGCGCGGGGCGAGCCGGCCGTGCGCATGGCTATGCAGACCCGCGAACAGCATATTCGGCGGGACAAGGCCACGAGCAACATTTGTACGGCCCAAGCTTTGTTGGCGAATATGGCGGCCGCGTACGCCATCTACCACGGTCCGCAAGGTCTCCATGCCATTGCGTTGCGTACGAACTTGTTCGCTGCGACGCTTGCGGCGGGCGTGGAAACGTTTACGCGGTGCCACGTCGTGCACGACACGTTCTTTGATACGCTCGTGATTAACGTGGCCACGTCGGGCCACACGGCGATGGACGTCGCTGCTGCGGCCACGAAACAAGGCGTGAATGTGCGTGTGATTGATGAAGCGTGTGTGGGTGTGTCCATGGGCGAAAGTGTCAACCTCGTGGACTTGCGCAAGCTCTTGCTGGCATTTGGTGCCTCTGAACGTGACGTAGCGTCCAACTGGAGCGAAGCGCTTGGACCGCTAGTGGAAAAGATTCAACAAAAGAGCATTCCCCAAGCCTTGCGCCGTACTACGCCATATTTGACCCACAGTGTCTTCCAGAAGTACCGATCCGAGACGGAATTGACGCGGTACTTGAAACAACTCGAGGACAAGGACTTGGCGCTGAACCGGTCCATGATCTCATTAGGAAGCTGTACCATGAAACTCAATGCCGTGTCCGAGCTAGCTCCAGTCTCGTGGCCCGAGTTTACGAACGTCCACCCGTTCGTACCGGAAGACCAGAGTGCCGGGTACCGCGAGCTCATTGAGTCGTTGAACCACTCGCTGGCGGTGATTACGGGCTTTAGTGCTGTGTCCACGCAGCCGCAAAGTGGCGCACAGGGTGAGTACGCGGGTCTCTTGACGATTCGCAATTATCAGCGATCGATTGGCCAGGGACACCGGAACGTGTGTCTGATCCCTGTATCTGCCCATGGTACGAATCCGGCCAGTGCGGTGATGGCAGGCATGAAAGTTGTGGTGGTGAAATCGGATGAACACGGGAACGTGGATCGCGACGACTTGGCAGCGAAGGCTGCCGAGCACTCGGACAACTTGAGTGCCTTTATGATCACGTATCCCTCCACGTTTGGTGTTTTTGAACCTGGTATTAAGGACATGATGGACCTGATCCACTCCCACGGAGCGCAGGTTTATATGGACGGCGCAAACATGAATGCGCAAGTCGCGCTCTGTAATCCTGGTAACATCGGGGCCGACGTGTGCCATCTGAACCTGCACAAGACTTTTTGTATCCCTCACGGCGGTGGCGGCCCTGGTGTTGGTTCCATTGGTGTCGCGGCCCACTTGGCTCCCTTCTTACCTGGACACGTCGTGCTGCCTACTGGAGGGGAAGGCGAGTACACGGTCAAGAAAACCGAGTCGGCCGTTAGCGGCTCGCCCTTCGGCAGTGCTGGGATCCTCCCGATTCCGTGGATGTACATTAACATGCTGGGCGAGGAAGGATTGAAACAGGCGACTTCTGTGGCTATTTTGAATGCGAATTATATGGCCAAGAAGCTCGAGCAACACTACGACGTGGTCTATCGCAGTGCGAACGGCACGTGTGCGCACGAGTTCATTATTGACATGCGCCCATTCAAAGAGTTTGGAATTGTCGAGGAAGATGTGGCCAAGCGGTTACAAGATTTTGGGTTCCACAGTCCCACGATGTCGTGGCCTGTACCCGGCACGCTCATGATTGAGCCGACCGAGAGCGAAAGTAAAGCCGAGATGGACCGCTTCTGTGACGCGCTTGCGATCATTCGACGTGAAATTGAAGACGTGGCGACGGGTGCGATCGCGGTCGCGGATTCGCCACTCAAGCATGCGCCGCATACGGTCGATCAGGTCGCCCGTGGCGTGTGGGACCGCAAATATACGCGGGAGCAAGGTGCGTTCCCTGCCCCGTGGCACCAGGGTGGCAAGAACAAGACGTTTTGGCCGTCGGTGGGTCGCGTGGACAATGTGCACGGGGATCGCCACCTCGTGTGTAGCTGCCCGCCCGTCTCGGAGTATGCATAAACACACGTCGACAAGGTGGCAGCTTGGTCGGCCATGTCGCTGGAGGCTTTGCGTCGTGGCGTCGTCGACTGCACGTGGCGTTGCCGTTTTCACGGGAGATGGCATCTCTGGCTTGCTAGCGACCGACATTGTGATTAATGGCGCTCGCGGTGCGCGGTGCGGGAAAGTGTGGCGACGGATGGGGCGCAAACCCTCTGGCTCAAATGCGCGGGAGGCTTGGAACGTTTTTTGAATAGAAAGTAGAAACAGATAGAGAAGGATGGCAGAACGACGCTCACGTTTTTTTCTGCTACAGGGAGAGAGATCAATACAAACTGTTGTATTGAAATCTCGTACCCGGATGATAGTAGTAAAGCTGAAATAGTTGCTACATGAGCAGGACAATCGTGCAGATGGCTTTACATCAAGTGGGTTTAAGTGATTAATTACTGTGGGGGGGTCTTAAAAGTAAAAGGGCGTGACTGGGTACACCCCCCCCCTTTGCTGCGTACACCCCCCCCCCCTCGCTCCCCTGGCCCCGACCCCTCCTTCGCCCCGGCTACTCGCAGATCGCTCAAACCCCCTCACGTCGGACGTCGGCAACATGCTGGAGCCCCCGCCCGAAGCAGTCCACGCGTCGTTGGAGGAGGCTGAGGCCACTCTCATCGAGCAGGTTCGCTCGCAGGGCTTCGCTGTCACGCGCACGCGTACGAAGAAGAGCAAAACAGGCGTGACGCGCAAAGTTTGGTTTGGCTGCGCGCACGGTGGCGCGTACAAGAACCGGCGAGACTACCTGACGGAGGAAACTCGGAAACGCAAGACGTCCACCAGGGCTTCAGGCTGTCCGTTCGTGGTGGTTGTTCAAGGCGTATGGAACGGCGAGAATGACGAGAATGACGCTGCCGCGGCGCCTGCGTACAACTAGACGACGACGGTTGAGGTCGCGGGGCACAACCATTGCGAGGCCGAAGTGCTCTCCGTTTACCCATCGTTGCGAGAGCTCGACAACAACCAGAAGAAGACCATCCGAACCATGTCAAAGGCGGGCGCTGCGCCGAAGGTAATCCTGGCCACCCTCCGTCAGCAGGATCCCGCGTGTACGCTCATTCCAACGGATGTGTACAATGAGAAGGCGGCCATGCGCAATGAGGAGCTGAACGGGCGTACGCCGTTGGAGATGTTACTGGATGACCTCCGGGAAAACAACGTGCTTCATGCGCACGAACGCGACGGGGATGGGCGCATCACGCGTCTCTTCTTCGCACCTCCGAATTCGGTACAAATGGCAAAGGAAAACCCCGATGTTGTTTTGATGGACAGTACATACAAAACGAACCGGTATGTGCAGACAGATGCGAATTGATGTGGGGACAGAAGGCATAATCTCACACTATCGTGTGGCTATTGCAGATTCAAGCTTCCGCTTCTACATGTGGTTGGCCAAGCGTGCACGAATCAGACGTTTTCGGCGGCATTTTGCTTCCTAAAACGTGAGACGGAAGATGACTTCCTCTGGGCTCTGGGGCACATCGTCTCCGTGTTTCACGGAAATCAACTGCCGCGCGTCGTCGTGACGGATCGCGAACTGGCCTTGATGTCGGCGATTCGTGTCAGGCTGCAAACGCCACGAACATCCTCTGTGTGTGGCACATCCACAAGAACGTGCTGGCAAAGTGCCGTAAGCACTTTCGATCGATGGAAGCCTGGGTCAACTTCGACAATGATTGGCGCAACGTTGTCCTCTCATCGAACGAGGCGATGTTCGAAAGAGAATGGGCAGCGCTACGCCAGAACCACGATGTTCAAGCCTGCGAGTACGTGTCGAACACGTGGAGACCGCAGAAAGAACTCTTTGTCCACGTCTGGACAAACCGCATCTGCCATCTCGGAAACTTGGTGACATCACGCGTCGAAGGGAAGCACAGCGCCGTCAAGACTTGGATTACCACGTCCACGGGTGATTTGACGGCGTGTATCGACGTTTGATGCTGGCGGTGGACCATCAGGAGGCGATCATCCGACGTCAGATTGCGCAACACCGCGCGAACACTCTCCTCCAACAGCAGGGCGCCATCTGGGCGGAAGTCCGACGCAAAGTCTCCCACTACGCCCTGAATCTTGTTCACGAGCAGTTGCGCAAGGCGCAGCATTTTAAGGACGCCGCTGCGTAGTGTACCAACGCATTCACGCGGACAATGGGTCTGCCGTGTGCGCACCGCATTCGCGACATGCTAGCGACCACCGGGCACCTCAAGATGGAGGATTTCTCCGACCATTGGTAGCTTACCCGCAGGCGCGTCCATGAGCCAGCGCACACACCGCCGGCAATGCTGTGCAACGCGTCTCGCAGATGGAACAGGCCCTCATGTGCATCCAAGTGCGCCCTGTGCATCTGCCGCCACACCAACAGAAGATTCTCGAGGATCAGCTGTGTATCCTGTCTCAGGGCGATTCTCTAGTCCCCGTGCAGGAGCCAGACATAATCCGCGGCCGCGGTTGCCCCAGGGGCTCTCGTGGAGGCCGCCACGGTGCCAATTCCACGCGCAGGGGTCCATCGGAGTTTGAAATTGTTGATCAGCAACATAACTAGGCACCAATTGAACCAGTTCTGATAACCCAACATGAGATTCCGGCGGTGAAGGTGGCGGGTAATGGGTTTGGGTGTGATTTATGTGCGTCGGGTGAGGGGTGGGGGGGGGGGCGGGGGACTAGGGCGGGGCGAAGGGGGGGTCTACGCAGCAAAGGGGGGGGGTCTACCCAGTCACGCTCACTTGAAAATGTGGACTTCCATTTCAGCCAATATTGTTCGCCATCATGAAAAGACGTAAGAGCCAAATTTGGCTACACGTAATTTCAACAGTTTCGTGTAGATAGCTACTGATTACGCGAGTTACTGTAGTGTTGTGCGTGGATACAGATTGTTTTAGAAGTGATTATTACGTTGATTATCGACCAAGTTTACCTATCTAATATGACGAGGAAAATCCTAAAATAAGCCAACATCTACGACAGCTACATTAAGCGATCCGGAGCCATTAAGTAGACGCTTTTACGATAGGCGGATGGACGACGTTGTGAAACACATGGCA
>CM047583.1:943919-972740 GCA_026184515.1 Peronosclerospora sorghi | reverse complement strand
GAATTTATCATGGATTTTACAATCCACATCTTTCAGGATTATAGCTCACAGGACCAAAGCGTGCGTACACAACTCGCCATGTGTTTCACAACTTCGTCCATCCGCCTATCGTAAAAGCGTCTACTTAATATCTCGCGATCGCTTAATTGTCCAGGCGGGAAACCGGACCATCTAATCTCCGCAATCAACAGGCTTCACTAACGGAGGGGAACGTCAGCTCGTCCCGGAGAGATCTCAAAAGGTAGAAAGCAGCGAGACGAATAGATTTAACACAGGCTTGGGGATATCAGCAGCACGAGAAGGTGCTAATGACTTTTTCTTCCAGAGAATTCTAGATTATAAGTTCTTATAATCCTTTAAAAAATGGGGAGTGATAGGTGTACCTCACCCCCTTGTTACATGTACCTTACTTTTGATACGTGTACCTCAGTGTGTCGCAAATTTTGCTCGTTAATGTTGTGGGTATGGTAAGACACTAGGCGGTGTAGTAATCAAGTGAAAATGCATTGCAGAAAAAGTCTAGTCAAATGTCCGATCGAAAATGACAAATCTACACGCAGGCTCACCGAATGTTCACACCGGCAGCAATCAGCCCCGTAAGCTATGATATCGCTTCAAGACAAAGGACGTCGTATGCTCTCGAGTATGAGAAACTTTCTCGATGGGATGTTTTAGCAGATCAAATACGAATCTATCAACGTAGGATCTGTACGATGAGCAACTATGATCTGCCAGCGGAAATGGCTCACTGTCTGGTGTGGCCGAGATGCACAATCATCGTAGTGATCGCGAAATAGTTGCATGTTACGCATGGTGTAAGACTAATCCTCGACTCTACGCGCTTTGTATTTCTTTTGTCGCAATCGACCGACTCGAACTCCCTCGCGAATGAACTTCTGGGACAAGCATTCAATCCTTCACCGCAGGTGGGCCATTTCATCTCGAACAACTGACTCACCGTACGCAGGGGTTGGATGGCAAGAATTTTTTCACGGGTTGAATGGAATCTTTTGTGAAACGTGTGATCTGTGATTCAGCTGCTTGTTTTAACACAATTGGACTGCACACTATGATATGGATGCACCGTGTGCCAAGTAACGTTTCCGCGGTGAAAAAATCGTAAGTCCATATGTTAAGGCGTACCCAAAATAAACGTTGAATGGCTTGTCGGATCGACGTAAGCAAGAAAACGAAAACTCGCGCCATCGTTCGAACAGAACAGAACAAATCTTCACTCAACATGTAATCGCCGAACGAAGAAAAGGCTTTATTTCGACCGAGACGCCTTGATTTGTGATGCAGCACATTTTTCAGCTTAGTTGTTAATCGTTTCGAGCTGCAACGTTAGCATATCGTGACGTGTTTTTTCACTTTGATGCACAAAGGTTGCTCACGTGATACTCTATTGAAGCACCAAACTGAAATGCCTTCTGCTCCAATCAACGGACGCCGTCAATACAGGCAATAGAGCGATTTCTCGGTGAGCTATTTAGGCAGTACATGGTTTACGGATGGATGGTAAAGCAAAACAGTGTCTTGTTTAAGCAAATCTCGTTTCTGTTCCATTCACACTTATGTCGGTCAGCTGTCAATCGTCACCAAAGAGATAAAAGAGATAAAGCTGCTACTACACTTATCGGTGTGAAATGCGTAGCATGTGCAAACAAACGGCAACGCAAAGGCTCGAGCGCATAAAACATTGTGTTCAAGCCATACTTTTCACTATATCATCAGTAGATCATTTGAGTAATACTAGGACTACATCGACCACAGTGAAACAAAGAGGCTGGAAAAAAGGAAGGCCGCAACGCGCAACTCTGATGATGTATTGAGCTGCCGTCATAAGTACGGAATTTTATGCCACTCAGCACTGTTTCACTAAAGCGTTCATCAATCTGCTCTCGTTTTGACGTTAATGAGTTCTTTTGCGTTTTCATCTTCCAAAACGTTCCACTCTCTGCAAGGATGAACGTGTTAAGGCTGCCACAGACGAACACATGAGAACTCATCTGCAAAAACTGATCTCCAGTCGGATTATGAAACTAGCGTGCTGCCATTGGTACAGCATTTCGAAGAGCTCATTGTATCATTAATTACATAACAATTGAGCGTTTTCTACCAGATTCTTACTATACTGTTGTGTGGCGCTCATGTTTCTGAAAGTGAGGTACACGTATCAAAAGTGAGGTACATGTAACAAGGGGATGAGGTATATTGCTAGGAAGAGCAGAGGTTGAGCAGATGAGGCTTGGCTTGGCTTGTTAGTTAGCGAGTAGATTGGAAAGTGAGTGTATTCAGTTAGAGTCCGCGAGCACTGCGAGCGGCTCCCTCTCACTACACTACCTAGACTGCTCTAGTACGGTCCACAAAGCTCTAGTTCGAAGGTTCTGGAAGCACCAAAGCAAGTTGGTGTTCACACACACATACACAACCCCATAGCTGGAGTTCTCGAACGACGATCGAGAACAATCGTCATGCACTGCACAGTTCCCAACGACTGTGCTGATTCAACTGTCCGGATCGGCGACAGCGCGCGTCTTCCATATGGACGCGGTGTACTCACTGACGTCAGTCTCATCACCGAGTTGACACTCGCAAGAGACAGACGCAGCAACTGCAACACTCCTCTCACCTCGTTGACTTGAGTCCGCACGCCGACACTAGGCGCTGGAATGTCTTGCCTTCGATCGGCTTCGTGAGGAAGTCTGCTAGCTGCGATGCTGACTTCACGTACACCAGTTCGATGGCCTTTTCAGTGAAGTGGCTGCGGACGAAGTGGTACCGGATATCCACGTGCTTTGATCGAGCGCTGTAGCCAACGTTCTAAGCGATAGCGATAGCACTCTTGTTGTCCGTGTGGAGCGTCGTCAGTCCTGGTTGAGGGTGGCCAAGCACTTCCAGTAGCGTCCTGGCCCAAAGCACCTCTTGCGTACACACGGAGATCGCGGTGTACTCAGCCTCCGCAGTACTGAGTGCCACCGTACGCTGAAGCTCCGAATTGAATATAGTGGGACCTCCATTCATCGTCATCATGACACCACTGGTTGGTCGACGCGTCAGGACGTCGCTTGCCCAGTCCGCGTCACTCCACTCCGAGAACGTCACCGGTTCACTGTTGCCCTTGTACTTAATGCCCAAGTCCATCGTGCCCTTCAGGTAACGTACGATGCGAATCGCAGCGTTCCAATGGACCTCGCGTGGCTTCTCAGAGAATCTACTCAAGTAGCTGACTCCAAACGCGATATCAGGACGAGTGCCCATTGCGAGATACTAGAGGGATCCAATGAGAGATCGGAATGGACGTCGCGACATTCGCTCTTGCTCCGATGGTGGTGGCTCAGTGTCAGTCTTGGTCATCAACTGCCCCTTGTCACATGGGTTCACCACCGGGTACGCGTCCGTTTGGTTGTACTTCTAGACCAAGCGTTGAATGAACTGCGACTGCTTGATGGTCATCTCTCGCTTCTCCATGTCGTGGTTGATATCCATCCCAATCACGTACTTGGCTGGACCCATGCCCTTCATCTTGAAGTGCTGCTTCAATTGGTCCTTCACCTTAGCAATGTGCTTCTCGTCCCTGGCCGCGATCAACAGATCATCAACATACAGGCTGGTTTAGATGTAATCGTCCCCCACTCGCTAGTAGAAGATGCACGGGTCACTATCACACGCTGTGAGCCCAATTTGGGTAAAGATCTTGGTGATCGTGTAGTACCACACAGCAGACGCCTGCTTGAGTCCGTAAAGGCTCCGCTTGAGTTCACACACGTGGCTGTCGTTGTGGTCCACGCCTTCAGGTACACGCATAAAGATCTTCTCTTTGAGTTCACCATGGTAAAATGCAGTCTCGACGTCACATTGGTGGACGATGTAGCCGAGCTGACAGCAGAGCTCCAGCAGAATCCGAATCGAGTTCAGTGCCGCCACGGGTGAGTACGTCTCATTGTAGTCTACTCCAAACGCTTGACTGAACCCTTGTGCCACCAATTCGCTTTGTATCGTACGATCTCACCCTTTTCGTTGCGCTTCAGAGGGAAAACACACTTACAGCCAACGATGTGCGCATCTTCTGGTGGTCGCACAAGCTCCCATACACCATGTTCACCGAGTGATAGGAGTTCGCGCTTCACAGCTTGATTCCAGTGACTGGCATCGATGGAGTTCATCGCAGCATGATACGAAGTCCGTACTTCACTCAGAGCGTTTGCGTGTTCGGTGGGTGGCAGCAGTCTCGCTCGCTTGGGTTCGCGTCGAGCACTGTCGTTGTCATGGCCGTCTCCCCTCACAACGACATCATTCGTTGACCGTATCACAAGTTGGTTCGGATCCTCGCTCGGTCGTGGAGTCGGTAGGGAGACTAATCGGTCTTCCAGTGGAGCTGGAAGACCTTCAACAGTCTGACGACCAAGTCGTCGCGCGGGCGGATGGAACACCATCACAGGATGCGGTGCTTGCTCGTAGTCATTCGCCCTTGCTGTTGCCAACCATCTTCCGGCTCATCCACACGACTTGGATGCTCCACGTGTGGCGATTGATCACGGGCTGCAGCAGGCGGTTGTGTATCTTGCGGCCCACCTTCGTCATCGACGTCCATCGGTTCACTGGTGTCCGAGTTCTCCTGATTTTTGGAAGTGACTTTCACATCGTCGTCAAGCGTCATCACAATTCTCTCCGTACTTGAAACAACTTGGACGTACCGTGGTCGTTCCACCTCCTGTAGCACCACTGATCGCACGATCTCGATCTTGTTCGCAACGAAATTTCACACTCGACACACACTTGTGTCAGAGTATCCAACCATCATGCACTTGAACGCCTTTGGCTCGAGCTTGCCACGCTTGCTCTTGTCGATGTGAGCGTAGCCGGTCGAACCAACCACACGCGAGTGAGCCAGCGACGGCCTCAAACGAAATCAGAGCTCGAAAGGCGATCGATCAGGTCGCACTCTTGTTGGAATTCGGTTGAGCACGTGGACAACAGCATCCATCGCTTCGGCCCACCAGCGACTGTCCATGTTGCGATTGATCATAGTTGAGCGCGTCGCGTCAACAGTTGTCCGGTTCATCCGCTCAGCAACACCATTATGCTGTGGCGTGTATAGTACAGTGAGCTGGTGCGTGATGCCGTGCTGATGGCAGAACGTGGCGAGCTTCTGGTTCACGTACTCGCCATCATTGTATTTGCGAATGCACTTGATGCGGTGGCTCAGTTTACTCTCGACCCAAGCTTTGTACGTAATGAAGTTCGTCAGCACTTCAGACTTGGACTTCATGAAGTAGATCTGCGTAAACCGCGAGTAGTCGTCAATGAACGTGACGGCATACTTTGCCTTTCCATAGGATTGAACTCGCATAGGTCCCATGACGTCACTGTGTACGACTTCCAGCGGCGCAGTCGTCTTTACCATCGCGCGATTACCATGCGGAAAGCTCGCGACACACATCTTGCCTTGCACACAAGCGTCACACAGTTTGCCTGATTTGTAGTTGGCTAGTACTGTAGGAACGCCGTCGCACGCTCGAAACATCTCGGAGGCGGCTGTCGCCAACGTGCATCATTCCATCACGCCAAGTTTCGATTTTTTCCCCGGCTTCGCCATGCTGCTTCTGCTTGTCACCTCCTCGCTTTACAGGATCACCCTCGAACACACCACGATCACCCTCGAACACATAACGATCACCGTTGTTCTTCTACTCGTATCATCACCAAATACACCGTCGAAGAGATCCCTAAGACCGTCATAACCGTTTTCATGACCAGTCATGCGCACAGTATCATCCACACCGTGATTGTGTTGGTCGTGCACACGAATCGCAGCTTCTGCACTCACCGTGTACGACTTGGTCACTCGCGAGATCTGGATGAGCATCTCACCGTTGTGCGAGATAGTGAACAAATCACGTTTGAAGTGCACCTCGGCATCCTTCTCCGTCGGTGCCGAGACAGAGATAAGTCGCTTGTCGATACCAGGTACGTGCAGTACCTGCGTCAGCGTTACACTACTGCCGTTCATCGACTTCAACCGCATAGTACCCGAACCGATCGCAGAAAGCTGGTTACCATCAGTCATTTCAACCGGCGTACCCTTGGTAAGTGCTTGTAGGTCACGAAGTCTCTTTCTTCATGAGTCATGTGGGACGTGGCACCACTATCCACGAAACACCCAGTGATTGGTGCACACGTCGCAGAAAACACGTGCTCACCACTCTTCTTCAGTGGGCAGTTGTCTTTCTTGTGCTCAAACGTGTTGCACCCGAAACACTTGCCGTTAAACTGTCGACCGTCCCTCTTCGTCTGCGAGTTACCGTTGTTGCCCTTCCCCAGTCCACCATTCGGGCGTTGCTTGCCGAACATGCCTCTTCCTGGACGAGCCGCAAGCAGCGCGCTCTCCGTCACTTCGCGGTCTTGCATACGCTCATACTCCCTGCGGATCATCTCCTTCGCCTCGATCAGATCGACGTCTTGCTTGTTCTTGATGATCTCGACGACCCTGTCATATTCCACTGACAGGCTCCCGAGAAGCACAACCAGCTTCTCGGCTTCCTCCATAAGATCACCAATCGGCTCCATGGACATCACCAGGTTGTCAAACTTGAACATGTTCTCACCAATGTCCTCAGCCTGTTCCATACGTAGCTCGTGCAGCTTCTTGCGTAGACTGATGCGATTGTGGAGGTTGCGCTCTCACAAAGTAGATCTCGAGGATCAACCAGGCCTCCTTCGCCGTGGTTGCGTTCCGAACCATCATCTGGAACTGTGGACGCAGTCGCATTGACACCATCGCTACGCCTTCTCGTCGTTGACCTTCTACTGATCGGTGTTCATGTCCACATCCTCCTTCTTCGTGTCGATGTGCCCACGAAGGCCCTTCTTCGCCATCGTCATCTCCGTACCATACGCCACAAGAAGTAGTTGCCTTCCGTGAGGATGTCGTTCGTCTGGGTCGTAGTCATCATCGTTGAGCTTGGGCTCATAACCTATTGCTAGGCAGAGCAGAGGTTGAGCAGATGAGGCTTGGCTAGGATTGTTATTTAGCGAGTAGATTGGAAAGTGAGTCTATTCAGTTAGAGTCCTCGAGCAATACGAGCGGCTTCCTCTCACTACACTACCTAGACTGCTCTAGTACGGTCCACAGAGCTCTAGTTCGAAGGTTCTGGAAGCACCAAAGCAAGTTGGTGTTCACACGCACACATACATAACCCCATAGCTGGAGTTCTCGAACGACGATCGAAAACAATCGTCATGCACTGCACAGTTCCCAACGACTGTGCTGATTCAACTGTCCCGATCGGCGACATCGCGAGTCTTCCATATGGACGCGGTGTACTTACTGACGTCAGTCTCATCACCGAGTTGACACTCGCAAGAGACAGACGCAGCAACTGCAACAAGGTACAACTATCACTCCAATTAAAAAAAATACTTTTGTATGTTTTTAGATTGAATTCCGTTGGCGAAATCTATGCATGATTTAGATTAAAGTCTATGTAATCCACATAAAGTCAACAGGTTGGAAGAATTTTTGTTGCAATCTTGTCGAGGCATTCTGCTGCTAGTCCGTGCTGTGGTGTTCAAATTGGTAATACGTCCTTGATTCACCGTTAAGAGGTAATGGCACGGTATTTAAGATCACAATTCTGCTGGACCACGATTTGAAGGAGCGCATCGCAATCATAGGCAAACGGATGGATGTTTTTTTCTTCATATAGCTCGCTGGTCAAGTCATTCAGAAGTTTCTCGACCTTGATGGTCATTTCCTCACTCCAAGACTCCTAACGACAGGTTGTTCGCGGGCACCTTGGTCTTCCGAAACAACCACCAACTTGTTCTCAGGGTCATTTTTCTACCGCAAAGACTTGTTTGTTGATGACGTGCCGTAAGGTTTCCTCCTGTAATCCAACTAGATCAAGTTCCGTTTCACAAAGCTCCAAACCACCGATTTCAGTCATCAGACATTACGCTATCCATCCATGTAATAGACGTTGAAGTTACATGTACCCATGTTGGGAAACATGGGTGAAAATATAATTTCAGAACAGGCAACCGCATTGGCTATAAATGCATATGGATGCACATGTCAGACGTTCAAGATTAATTCTGTGAGAGTTTATGAACGTTAGAGGTGTTAAAATGCAGCGCTGTATGAATACGCTAAGTCATTTAAAGTTGGACATCTTCGCGCAAGACCAAAAAATAGGTATACTCAATGTTTGTGTATTTGTGTCAGACTATAATTTAGTTATAGTCAAATATATTACTTTTGCATTTTCTTTCTCTTTGCGACAAGGCGCTTTTTCTTACCGTTGTTTCATGGCATCACGCATCCTCGCGCATGCAGTTACAACTTACCCTATTACCTAATATCGCATAAACATACAATACTGTGGTTGTGACGACTGCTAAATTTCTTTCTTGATATTATCGATTATATTGACTTTATCACGTGGAAGAACGATTGATTAAGTGGAAGTTTATGCTTGGAGTGAAAGGACGTCTAACTAAGTGGAAGTTTGCGTATCAAGTGGTCAATTATCGCTTATTAGTATGGTAAAGCATATCAGCGAACAACACGTTGTAAGCCCAAGTGATGACAAGACTCTACGGAGGGGTAGGCTGCAATTATTAATGATAATGCAGGGTCAACCGACATGTTAACGGTCCTCCGGGAAATGGCAGAGCCCCTGCAAAGACTGAAAGATTCTCGTGGAGAGGTATCTGATGGTGGGTAACGTTTACCATACCCCCAAAGGAGATACAAAGATGAGAATGGCCTCCCTGGATGGGAGCCATGAGGACAGGGCGTCTTTTTAAAGTTGGAAACCCGGAATGCTCAGTTTCAAACACTTAAGTAAGGCTGGCGCGAGTATTTTTGATCGTGGGGCGGCAAATGCCGAGCGATTCAGAGCGCTGCCGGGGGAACAAGTGCCCGTGTACACACACCAAGAGGTATGGTAAGACCAGAATCAGGGAGGGGCAATGAACATACTGAAAACACATCGCCGAAGCAGTTCAGACTACAGATAAGTACGTTCGATGGCACTGAAGTTTATCGCGGATGGGGTTCTGGATTTCATAATTGGGGAAATATTTTTTTTTGTCTCAAGTTGGAATACCTGAAGCAGAATACGGTTTCCCATGGACTGAGGATGTGAAGGTGGACCTACTTGTCCACTACCTCACGGGAACCGCGGAGAGCTATTAAAATCGGCATGTCGATACGTGGTGGAGTGAGGCTCCCGCGTTATGGTATGTCATGGCCAAGCTACTATCGACCTTTCACACGCAGTTGACTTCATCGCAGTCAATGAAGTTGTTCTCGGCCCGGAAGAGTCCCGCACGGACTTGGCCAAAACATTTTTTATACTTACTGGCTGTGGAAGAGGCTGCGGGAGGACGTGCTGACTTCTTGGCGCTTGACAGCGTGATTTATCACGCAGCACCGGAGTTGAAGCACGTCATGATGTCGAAGTATGACCACAGGCGCGTGGACTATTTGCGATAAGCTGAAGAATTATGTCAGTTTTCGAAGGCGGTAGAACGCGACGAATTCAAGCCAAGGGCATCATCACATGGAGTCGTGATTGTTGTGTACGACAGTAAGGTCAAGCCGCGGAAGTGTTTCATATGTGGTGAAATAGGTCGTTTTAAGTGGAAGTGGCTCAAGGAGGAAAAGAAAAACGTGGATTTTACACTTACGCTTACGGAAGACTACGGAACCGTGTCGAAAAAAAAATGGATACTCGTCAATGGGGCGAGTATGCACCTCACGAACGATGCAAGCTTCCTGCGAAACACCGAGCGAGTATTGGGTGTATGCTTCCATGCAGCTGGTAAGCAGTTGGAAATTGCAATGAAGGGATATTTACAGTTTTTCGTCAAGTGTGGAGTTGTTAACGTTTGGTTAAAGCGAAGAAACGTGTATTACGTTGAAAACCTGTCACTAAATATACCATCATATGGTCTACTAGAAGAAAAGGGATGTGGATTATCGTATGAAGGCGAAAGAAGAGTCATCAAGCACCAGGCAAGTGGTGAAAGCATTTTCGATGTGGAGAAGATAAACAAGGTATTGACCGTGATTGTACGGGTATATGTACCAAGAGAGAATCTCAAGAATATCGTTACGAAAAGGAATGATGATGAAAAAGTGACGAAGTAAAAGGTACAAGGTTTTTCTACAAAAGGAGAGAAACGTTGTGGTTACGCAGCACATCAAGAACGTCAAAACGTTGTACCAGACACAGAACCAGCAATTACCAATTATTTTTGGATGGAAGCAGTCAAGATTCAGAAGGAGTCGAAGAACTTAGTGACCACGCAGGAGAAAGAGTGACTAACCAGAACGCTAAGAAAAATGGACTTGCAGAAAGGAAGAAGAAGGAGTGGACAAGGGAGCGTCACGGCACGCGGAGTTACGCGAAGAAAACGTGAAGAAATCCGGTAAGAGTAAAGAACAAGGAGATGAAGACAATGGCATTGTTGACATGGTAACAGGACTGGATCCAAGAAATTATAGCGAAGCAATGAAGAGTGAACGCAAGTATTATGACTGGTTATAGTCTATAAGGAGTGAATTATCGGCACTGGAATTAAATGATGTGTGGAATGTGGAGAAAAGGCAAGATTTCTGCAGACCGTTACACACCAAGTGGGTGTTCAAGTCGAAAACCGACGCAAATGGCGACATCGATAGGTATAAAGCGCGTTTAGTAGCGTGTGGAAATGAACATCATTTCGGTATTGACTATGGATTGACGTTCGCCGCGGTTATAGATATGAGTACGGTGAAAAATAGTTTAGCGCTAGATATGAAGTAGAAGGTCAAGGCCAGACATGACGACATACCGAACGCGTGTGTTAAAGCGTTGGAAGAGGATCATGAAATATTTTTGTTCATACCCAAAGGAATGGATATTAAGTGTGTGTGTTGGAGTCCATTTCGAAATCGAACGCCGAAGTGTCCGGAACTTGACCACCATCGCGTGGTGAAGTGCAAGTGAAAATATTTGACCAGTTTGTACCAGTGTACCAGTTTTCAAGGAAGATCGATATGTTCGCTGAAAAGACGGAGTATTTTGGGTAAATCATCTGCTTGGAGTGTTATGTACGCAGATATGAGGTAAGACACGCGATTTAAATATAGTTTACATATTGGATTTTAATTGGGTATTAAATAGAGTGCTCGTATTACATCGGGTTGCGTAAGTCGCCAGTAGATCCGATATGAAGCATTGGGAGCAGAGGGTTAATAGGGTCCCCTCACGCTTATAAGCCCGGCCAGGACAGAGCTCCAGAGCTCTGCCGGAAAGCCCACGACAGGGAGCACTCGTTACGTTCACTCACCACTCAAGTTCGGCCCCGCTCAAGGGAGGAGGGTTATTTTTGGCTGGGTTACTCCTCGCGCTGCTGCGATCAAGTCCCAGGAATTGGCTGGATTACTCATCGCGCTCTGCGGTCAAGTGCCAGAAACATTTATTGGCTGGATTACTTATTGATCTGCAATCAAATGCCAGGATTACTATCGGCTGGATTACTCATCACCTCGGGCGGTCAAGTGCCAGATTTAACCGCATTCGGAGTGAAGATTTTCGCTTCGTTTGCGGATCGGCTATTTCGCATTATCTTTCGTTGGAAATTTGGATAAGTACCCCAGAAGTGGTACATCCATATCGATCTTCTCTAAAGTCTCCACTAAGCAACGGTCTACCGAGTGTGTAGCCACCCATACGAATGGGTACACAAGTTGAGACGCGTGATGAATCCGACTCGGCGTCCTGGAGTGCCGGTAACTCACCTGATGGGCACCCTGGCGAATGTCCGCGGAGTACCCCCTCCGTTAATTGGTCGGCTGGGAACGATGGTGGTTCAGTTCGGGACACTTCGGTGTTCGATTTGAACTGGAATCCACCACAATGGTGCGCGTTCCCGGATCATTTGTTGACCGAGGATATCACAGCGGTTCATCAAAGTGTGGATTTTACGAATTTAATATGAATACTCTCGGGAGAGTACATAAGGAACGCAAATAGCCTTATGTACTAATTGTTGGAAAGGATGGAGATGTTCAATCTGATCGGTGGAAGGATCAGATCGAAATTAATAAATTTACGACTCCCCATATCGCTCCTGGCGGAGCCGATCGGCACGAGAAACGCTTATCGCCTCATGACGTGGTCGTGGGAAAGGATGGCGATGATCGATCTGGCCAGGTGGAGGACCTAATTGAGACTAATAAGTTTATTCCTCCCCACGAGGCTCCGATCGGAGCCGATCGGGACTATAGCAAGTTTTGCTATAGTCTCAGTAGGGATCAGGACCCTGTTCCTGATCCATGCATATCGAAAAAAAATTGCATGTGAAGAACACTATGGGGGCGGATCGCTCCGATCTGCTCAAATTACCAATTTAAAAACCAAGCAAAGGCTCGCAATGCTTCCAGACGACGACGACTTGGAGGACAAGTCTCATATCGATGATGGGACTGTGGATGACGAGAAGATGACCAAGATGTACTACATGTACGAACTGAAGCGATTCGTTCGCGAAAACGAGGTCATCCGAGTTATCGAGCCCCTAATTCCGGATCGTCTACACGGATCGACTACCGAACCGATCGACTCCGATCGGCCGCTGCAACTGGTCAAGAATCTTTTGGCGATGCTAGCCGAAGTTAGGATAAAGGTCAAGAATTCTAATGGTGTTGGCAAGCTATTCGAAATTGATATGTGAAAGTTGAAACAAGCGATGTCAATGCTACATAACCATCTGACGCCATTGGTGGGGTCGGTGCTCCGCCCAACTCCCACAATCGCGTTGGAAGTCCCACACCTCGTGCGATCACTTGTCGAGAAGTCAGTCTATGATAATAGCTCGCTATATGGGTCGCCACCTACCTCAAAAGTGCTCGTCCGAGTTGGCGGTCGGCATGGAGCGGATGAGCATGGATCGCTGTACCAGTCACGGTACCAGTCGCACGGAACAAAAAAGGGACGTGCGGCAACGAGGGGCGGCACGCCAGTCGGGGCCCCAGGGGCGCCCACAGGTATCGGCACCCCCCCCCCAAGACCGATCCAGTCACCTCGCCCTCGATGGAAGCAAGCATGCAAGCCATGTTCGAGACTATGATGAAGCGTTACACCGCAGATCGAGGCAGATCACCTCTGCGCCCTCGTGCACCAAGCCGATCTGCTCAGGAAAACGAGGAAATTTGTACGAACGTTGAGATGCAGTCAATAACATCAACCCACAAGCTGTCCGAAGGTGTTAGACCGGTTTTCAAGACAAAACGCAGGTCACGCCGAATCCGCCCCAGCCTATCGGCAAGTATCAGCGACTTCGACATGGTGTCGATCAGCGAAATTGACGATGACTACAGTGTTACGGACAGAATCGGGGCACGTAAGGCGAACTTAGCCTCAACGGCGGCGTTTGTCTACAATTCGACGTCAATCCCAAGGATCCGCATGGCCGCAAGCACTGTGTTGAAGGATTTTACGGGCAAGGATGCCATGCCGATGAGGAGCAAGCCCGATCATGGTTCAACCGAACGAAGTCCGCCTTCCTTCGTGATCAGACACCGAACAAAGAACTGTTTCTGATCTTCCGAGATCAGATGAAGGACCGGATGCAAACTGGATCCAGCAGTTAAGTCGGGATGTCCGATCTGACTGGAGTTTATGTGCATGGAGTTTGAAAGGCAGTACTGTCACTCCGGCTTTTCTTCTGCGTGAAGGTACCATCGCATGAGGAAGAGGGACGATGAAACGCCGATCGAGTACCTTCACCGGCTAAATGTGGCTTCGATGCGTGCGGGGATCACGATCAAGGAGACTGATCCGCCTATCGGCGCTGCCCAAGAGCACGTGGGCCACCTTATCAGTACGCTGGACGATCAGGAGTTGGACGATCAGCTAACCTTACTGCTACTCAGGGACGCGGAAGAAGTTGAACAGACGTTACGTATGCTGCGCCACTCCCGCGTTATGAGGACGAAGGTTGCTTTTGGATCCAACCGATCACGATCGAAGGTTCAGGTGCCAATGTGAAGAGACCTGCGACCAGACCGGCCAGAGCGATCAGAGAGATCGTGGCTGATATGAGCTTTGTATCAGAAAGGAGAGCAGTGGCTGGTCCAGTCTGGAGACAGACGAAGAACAGTACCGTCAGAGTTTCGTCGCCCACTCTGCATCCAAAGATCTATCAGCGTCACGCCGTGCCGATTGGAAGGCAGGAAACGGCAACAGATCGGACCCAGATTCGCCGTATAAGAAGTGCACTCACTGCGGGTCAACCAGACATGATGACCGGGGCTGCTGGCGAAGGATTACGTGCAAGAAGTGTGAATGCCGCGGCCACCCCACCGATCACTGCCTATTTGGATGTATAGCATGTGCAGAGATCCATGACGATGGACAGTGCAAGATGGAGCACTCCTTCAATCAAATGCGCAAGTGGTATGTTTCCGACAAACACGCGGGAATGTTGCCGCCAGATGTAGAGAAGATGTTAAACTAGATCGCTCGCCAGGTCGGAATCTGGATCGATCCGAGCGATCTGCATTTAGCATCTATGCATTCGATGTAAAAGACAGCGATACAACGGCAAAAAGGGCAGGCGACGGGAATCATTCGGTCTAAAGTCTTCCGACGGATGAATATTCCCGATCAAAGGTCGTAATGCAGTTGGATCTGCTGCCCGGCGAATTGCGCGATACTAGAAATACCACACTCCCGACAAATGGTTCAAGCAGGCAAAATCCTAGGGGAAGATTAATAACGAGAAGGCCACGATGATGTTTGACTCTGGTGCAGAGGGCTGAATTATTGACTCCGCCTTTGCTCGTAAGGTTGGATGTCAGATCGACTATGCACAGAGGGAAGAATGCATTGGATCGGCGAAAATTTCTATATGACCGAAGGGAGGTCGCGTGTGAAGAGTACTTTATCTGGTTCATTGGTCTACTTCTTCAGCGCCTGGGTTGGTAAGCTGGCCGGCCAAGACGCATTACTTGGTATGGATTTTATGGTGCCGGCAGGCATACGCCTCGATCTGCTGCATGTAGTTCTTACGCTTACAGACGAAGTCCAGATCCAACTAGATGGTCGACGTCCCCTATACGGATCACGTACTGATCTGGTGAGGTGGGACCAAGATATCACCATTCCGTTGGGTCGATCAGCAGATATCTCGGTGAGAAAGGACTTTCGGACAAAGAAATTGTGGGTGACCAGGGGCGATCCCTAGGTACCAACGTTTGTGGATGATGTAGATTTAAGCGATCACGTACTAGTTACTAACATCGTTAGTAAACCGCAGGTGTTAGGAAACGGTACGATCGTCGGTATGTGGCTGGCTGAAGGAAAGGTTCCGTGGAGGATGGTATTCATTTCGATCGAATCAAGACGTTACATGAAATAACAAAGCTTTGCGCTGAAGGCCACCTATCGGATCGTCGACTACAAGTCGGCCGAAGAGACCTCCCTCCTCGGGCGGAAAGGTCAGATCACGTGGCGATCAGGATGTGCCAGAGGTCACCATCACAGTCACCCGATACATTGGACTTGAAGGCGAATGTGAAAAGAGTTGTTAACGCAGTTTTATCGCAAGATCGAGTGACAGTGGAACCGACGGTAGATGGGGACGATCGTACTATCGCAGACGAATATGGTGACATATCCATTCAAGTCGGTTCCACAGAAGGGCAGCCCGTCGACGGGGATCAGCATTTTCAGTTTGACAGGGGCGGACGGAGCGATATCACCTCAACAGATGACCTGGTGTGTATGCACAGGGGCGGAAAGAAGTGTATTGATGGGTCGGCGAACCCGATCTGGAATGTGGCTACCCCACCTGAAGTGCTTGCCGATCCGCTTGAGGCGACTATGGATGATCCGCAAGTGCCGACACCCCCTATCGAACCGATCAGCCCAAAGAATTAAGATAGGAGAAGAAATACTGGCTGATCGGGAAGGGAGTTGCTGATGTGACAGTGATGATGCCGATTTGACCGCCCATTTGGATGACAGATCGACCCAGAAGACATGTTGTGGCCAAACGCACCGAGGACACCCGATCCACATAGAGGATCGCAAAGAAACAATTGGGATCGATGAATTCAATCTTGATTATGGCGATCTGACTAAGAAGTCAGAGTGAAGTCGACCGAATCAGAATGGTAATGGGGCGACACGGACTTACGAAGTGGGAAAACAAGATTCACAATAGTGCAGATTGGGTGACACCGATCTGCTACAGATCGGCAATATCGATCTGATACAGGTCGACAATACCGACCGGTTTGAATTTGTGATGTTTATTGTGATTAAAACTACGGGTGTGTGGAGAAATGTGATGGATGGATTATATTTTGGTGAAGAAAAAGTGGCTTAAGGTTGTGGATTAATTTTTTCGGAGACAACGATGATGACTCTTTCGATGTGGATACAAGTGGATGTGGCAAGGGTGGACCTTGAATAACGAGATTAAAAACCAAGACAGATGAGACTATCAAGTAATCAAAGAAGAAAATTTATTGATGATTAGTGCATGAATGATTGCCCGATCGGCGCTTACCAAGTTAGCGTCTGCGATCACCCCATAGACGAGGGACAGTCACGGCTGGGTGATCTGCGATCTTCTCACGATATTGGTTGCGCCAAGGCTGATCCTTGTCGGGCGTCCAGCATGTTGTCAATTACGGTGCCGCAGTGGTAGCCGGGGTGCCAAGCTTCGTCTTCAATTAGATCGCCGGCTTTCTTCGCGAAATGCCTAGCCATATGCAAGACAACTTGGTATAGGAAGACATCAATGTCACATTCCTTTGCCCTCATGCCCTCCAACACGAATTGGCATATCGACAACCAAGCTTCGCCCGCCCGAATCCGACGCTGTTTCCGTTGTTTCTGGAATGTCGCGAGCTCTTTGTCCACCTTCACCTACCCAGCGGGAAGTACGAGGTAGTGGGTCTATTCCCAGATCGATTGGCTGTTGTAACGGGGTTACATTCGAGTTACATATAGTGTTGGTGTACATGAGTACACTACGGTTGAGGTCAGTATTGACCGGTTTGAAAGGTTTCGAACCTTTGGTTATTTTAACCAATGAGGGCATGAGCCCTTGGGTGGTGGTGTGTCAGCCATCCACGTGTCGGTACACAGGTGTGTAAACTACATTTTAGCTAGGTACGAATTTGGAATATTCTACTTAGTATTACATATAGTTTACATTAGTTTAAATTAATTTAGGCTAAGTACATATTAAATATATTCAGTTTACATTCCACTCTAAATAGCAGACGCGCGACCTCGACGGTCGTGCGTGCAGTGAGTGTCGTAGGTAAGAGGGATCCCTCCCTTTAATTACACCCAGTAAAGGGAAAACAGCCGTTAAGGATAATTATTAAACCAACCCGGGAATCTTGGCCCCGAGTAGGAGATCTCTCCTACTAAGCCCTTTATAAGGGCGTATCGGCTAAGTAGCGGTGGATACCGCTTTAAGGAAGAGTCTTCCTCTGTGCGCTAGCAGCACCGTGCGTATACGCACCGGCTACATCTGGTAGAACTTGTAGTCAATCCAACACCTGTGTTGGTAGAATAAGGCATCCTCTGCAAAGGATGAATCAGGACGATTGGGATAGTTTGACCCTCGTCCATCAGGAAGCTTTTAAAAGGCTGTTACCCTTAACGGGTGATGAATACATGAAGCTCCTAGTGGAGCAGAGCCTTAAGGCCGTAAATGCAAGGGTAAATGCCCTCATCGCTCATGAGGCGAGTTGTGGTGGAGGTCGTTCCACGGGGGTGCGCCCTCCATTATCATTCAAGATAAAGGAGTTCACCGGGGAGAAGGGTGACAGCCTTTACGTGTGGTTGCGAGAGGTCGAAACGGCCTTCGCCACAGCGAATGTGATCGCTGATCACTTGCAAGTGGGACTTGCACTGACCCATCTTACGGGCAAAGCCCGTACATGGTCGTTTACGTGCTCGGAGTCAGTCACGGACGTGTTCCCAACCTGGGAGGTCCTTAAGCAGAAGCTTATGGACATGTACGCAACGCCTGATCTGGTTTTCCAGAATCAACTGGCATTCTGAGGTGCCGTCAGGGAACTAGGGACCTGGAGACATATATCCAGGAACTTAAGACCCTGTTTGCAGGGATGTACGCGAAAGCGTATTCGGACGATGTGTCCATCCCCGTCTTCATGGGGGGCCTGAGAGAAGGGCCAGCACGTTCGGAATTGTTCCGATGCCGACCCTAATCCCTGGAAGAGGCATTCAAGATGGCGTTCAACGCCGAGAGGAACTTCCTTTCCTCTAAGGTGGGGCCTGAACCCATGGACCTGAGTCAGGTCGAAGCGGAGGAGAAACCTTCCGCTAAGAGTCACTCTGACTCTTTTCCACAGAGCTTCAAGGAAGAGCTCTTAGCCATGTTGCAGCGGCGCTGAGATGCTTCCTGTGTGGGAGCACTGATCATCTGAGGAACAGATGTCCGAAAAATCCCCAGCGAGATAGTCGCTGGAAGGGGCCAAGGGTTGAGAGAAAGCCCTTGCCCAAGCCGTCGGCAAACGACGGCTCCCAGTAGGTGCGGGGCGCCCTACTGGGGGACCACTCAGTGCTGTTAAGCCCCAGGGTAGGGGACGACAGCACAAAGCCCCGAGGGAAGCGGTGCTTTCTAGCACCGAGTTGGTGTACCAGCCAGGTTTGCTGGTAGTCCTTGCGGACGTGAAAGGCTTTGATAAGCCTTGGAGAGTCTTGATAGATTCTGGAGCTTCTGACAATTATGTCAGACGGGCTTCTGTTGTGAAGAGCCGGCTGTATGCCGAGGCCCTAGAGGCACGTTCTCGTGACGTTGTCACGGTCCGTCTTGCGACGGGCGTACAGGTTTCTGTACCCAAGGTCTCGATTGACCTTAATCTGAAGTTTACAGACTTCGACAGCTTAGAACGTTGCCTAGTCCTGGATTTGGACTCGAGGTATGACCTCATTCTGGGCATGAAGTGGCTGGAACGCCACGATCGATGGATATACTGGAAGTCTAAGTCCATTGGCTCAACGCACCCGCGGTCGGGTGAAGCATTGGCGAGTCATGAACCCACCTTTGCTCGATCACAAAAGCGATTCTGGCGTGAGATGCCAGAGATTGGGATGTCTGAAATGATCATTCCCAATGGCGTTAAGGAAGACTTCCTTAACGAGGGGGATTCGGCGGTTAATCCCCGCGCCGATATAGGCAAGACTGGTGAGTCGACAGTGATAGAGGTGGAATCCTCTGAGGGTAAGCGCGAGCCGCTTAGAGAAGAGACCCGAAGTCCGTCTCTTCTACAGGTCAGAATTGATTCCGACCACGCCGTGTCCGGCGAACAAGTTGCGACTCCAGTGGTAGGGGTAGAGACCCCTGTGGTTAAGCGCGAGGCGCTTCCAAGTGAAGAGATCCGAAGTTCGTCTCTTTCGCACGTCGGAAATGATTCCGATTACGCCGTTATAGGTGAGACCGGCGAGTCACCGGTGGTAGAGGTAGAGACCTCTGTGGATAGGCGGGTGGCGCTTACAATAGATGGGGCAATTGACTCCCCCCATCTGGGTCTCGGGACTCATCCCGAGTTCAGTAGTCAGAAGTACTATCGGATGCTGAATAGTGTGACAGGTGTTGTCACAGAAGGCGTAAGCCTGGAACGGTTGCCTGGGGAAGGCGAACTGTTGTCGTTGGAGGAGATGTCCTTCAACGAGTTTGAACCTTCTTTAAAAGCAGATGAAATCGACGAGGTCGTCGTGTTGCGTCCGGAAGAGGAGTTGAACTCCTCATCCACGATGGACGAGTCAGTTTTGGTGAAAACCAAACAGGCATTAAATATCCGAAGCGGCCTCAAGATCCTCGCGGATCCTGAGGACCCTTACCATTCCTTATTAAAAGAATTTGGAGATATCATTAGTGACAACCCGCCTATGGGGTTACCACCGGATCGGGGAGTCCGACATGAAATTGATTTGGTTCCCGGAACCAAATACTGCGTCACTAGGCAGTGGCCTCTCCCCAAGGAACAATGCGACGTCATCGACGCATTCTTCAAGGGGAAAGAAGAGGCAGGGATGGTACGGGAGAGTAAGTCTCCCCACTCATCTCCCACTTTTTGTGTTCGTAAACCGAACGGAAAGTGGCGCATTGTGCATGCGTATAACAAGCTGAACGCAGCTACTGTACCCATGCAGACTCATATTCCTCGGAAGGATGTCTTCCAGAACAATATGGCGGGCTGTACTGTGTACAGTGCCTTAGATCAGGTGGACGGGTATTATCGGGTGCTCATGCGAGCGTCCGATATTCCGCTGACAGCGGTCAGCACGCCTAGTGGCATGCTGTGGGAGTGGCTTGTTATGCCACATGGGCTTTCAAATGCACCAGCGACTTTCAATCGCTTGGTGACTCAACTCTTCCGCCCTCATAGGAAGTACGCTCAGACGTACTTCGACGATATATTCGTCCATAGTCATGCGGAAGGCGACTCGTCTGATGTTCAGACGCATCTGATACACCTTCGAGCAGTGCTCGAATGCATGCGAGAGCATACGTTATATGCAAACGCATCCAAGTGTATCTTTGGTGTTGAGGAAATTCCTTCCCTTGGATGCTTCATCGGTAAGGATGGAGTGCGGGCGGATCCCGCGAAGGTGAAAGCCATTGTGGAGTTACCTTCGCCTGTAAATCTTAGAGATTTACGGAGGTGGCTTGGATTAGCCAACTATCTCCACAAGTACAGCGAGAACTACGCTGAAATGGCGAAGCCATTGACGAACCTTCTTAAGAAGGATGTTGATTGGTGTTGGGAAAACTGAACACCAAAAACGCTTTTGAAGCGGTTAAGGGGAGCTTGTTAAAAGCTCCCGTTCTTTCTCTCCCAGACTCTAATAAACCATTTAGTGTCGTCTGCGACGCCTCCGATTTCGCAATCGGATGTGCTTTGTTACAAGCAGACGATGCAGTAAGGGAACGCGTATTTGCCTTTGCGTCGAGGCAGCTTAAAGATGCGGAACGGAATTATCCCGTTCATGACAAGGAGCTACTTGCAATGAAGTATGCTCTTGTCAAATTTAGGGTTCACCTACTCGTCTCAAAGCCGTTCGTGGTTTATACTGACCACTCGTCCTTACGGACAGCGACAAAGTCACCTCATCTCTCGCAACGGATGGCCCGTTGGCTCTCCTTCTTTTCGGAGTACAACTTTGGGGTTAAGTATAAACCTGGCAATCAAAACGTGCTTGCAGACGCGTTGTCTCGTCGTCCCTATTACGAGCTCGCTCACGCGACATTCGTCACCACGTCTGTGGTGGATCTCATACGCCAGGCGTATGAGAAAGACCGACAATGTACGGCGCTTATACGCGCGTTAGGTGAAAAAGGTCTTGGCTCGTCTGAGACAACCCTGTCAAGTCGAGCTAAAGCTCGTTTACACCGTTACAGGTACTGTGACGGTCTGCTATTTTATAGCACGAGTGCGGAGGACACTCCGCGGGTGGTAGTTTCTCATGATGAGGAACTGAAGTATAGAGTCCTCTTTGAGGAACATGACGCCCCTACCGGGGGTCATTTAGGTCGGGATAAGACCTACAGCGCTTTAAGTGCTTTGTATTGGTGGCCCAAGATGTATAAGTGGGTCGGTACGTATATACGCACCTGTGAGACGTGTCAGAGGGTTAAACCCTCTGCAAGTTCAGCTGCGCCTTTGGCGAGCTTATCGGTTCCAACGGAGTGTTGGAAATCCATTAGCATGGATTTTATCTCGGTTTTCCGAAGGATAAGGTCGGGAACACCGATATATTGGTCTTTTTAGACCGTTTGAGCAAGATGGCTCACCTGGCGGCGGTGCTAGGCACCAAGCTCCTCATGTCCACTGCGGATCATCCGCAGACGGACGGTCAGACGGAACGCGTTAATCGCGTTGTGGAGGATATTCTCCGGAGTTTATGTCCGGATTCTCCAAAGAGTTGGAGTGAGATGCTTCCGATGGTTGAATTTGCAATCAACAATTCGGTACATGCATCTACGTGGTTTACCCCGTTTTACGTGAACGGATTGGTGAATCCGAAGGTTCCGTTGACGCCACGTGTGTGGCCCAGGGCTTGAGGGGGGAGGATTCCCCGATGTCATCCCTGTATCTGTTAGAAAGCACATCGATAAGTTTTATCGACGCGCCTTAGTGTCTTACGACACGTCTGCGATGCCATGGCGGAAAGCGGAAAGCCAAGACAAGCAGAAGGAGCAGCTGACCAAAAGGGGCGGCGTAACAAAAAGGTATACAAAGTAGGAGAAAGTGTTTTATTAAACGCTAAAAATCTTCCTACACATGCAGGTTTAAATGTGTTGCGCAATAAACTGCGCCCCAGGTTTGTGGGCCCCTTTAAGGTGTTAGCCCGCAAGGGCTTGTCGTACACCTTAGACATCCCAAAGGCGATGCGTACGCATCCAACCTTTTATGTGGGTATGCTTAAGCCATACCAGAACCCGGAGGCGGGTCCCCTATCGGAGGAGGGTGAGAAACCGGATAGCCGAAAGGCGCAACAGGTCGGAACATCTCCGACAGGGTTGATATACGACCCTGAAGCTCCGCAACGGTCGTCTCGAGAGAGGCAAGCCGCCTCTCGAAGCGATCAGTGGCATCCCGCAATCGCGGATCCCCTCGTGGAGATCATGGATACGAAGGCTGTGTCGATCACAGCGCGCGCGAATCTCACGTCGCAATTGCGCGACCTCCTCCTCCAATGCTCGATGCGGAGAGTACTCCACACTTTCATGTGGAGCGGCTGATGACGCGGCGCCATCATCGGGGTCAAACCCAGTATCTGGTGAAGTGGAAGGGTTATCCACACTCACAGAGTTCGTGGGAGTTCGAGACTCCCCTACGGCAGGATTGCCGCGACGTCGGGACGCTTTTGAGCGGGAGAATTCCGCTGTAGGTCAACGACCAGAGGGGCATGAGAAGCCCCTTCACTCCCAATAAGTGGGAGTTTGCCGGAAGCAGATGTGGCGACCACACTGTCTCCGGACACCATGGTGGAGACAGGGGCGCTGGCGTAGCGAGTGCGATACGGAGCACGTAGTTGCTCCATCGCCTTAGCTTTGGCAAATGTAAGGCGCAACACCCTCTCCACCCAAATGTCTCGACGGGAATAGCTGTCATGCAGCTCATCTAAGCTGGGGAGAATCTTCTCCCCTTCTGCCCAAGCGCGGAACTTCTTCTCTGCATCATCGGCACTTTCTCCCGGAGAAAGAACGAAAGGAACCTCGCGGAGGTTCTCAACAGGGGCACCTTGTGCCTGCCTGTTTAAGCGCTCTCGGTACGAGACGCTAGTGAACTGCTTTTGTGTAAGCAGTTGTTGCCGGAGTTTCTCACGGCGTTCGCGTTGTTACGGCTGTTCAGCCTCGGGGCCAGGGGTATAGGACGCTAGACTAGTCCTTACCAAACGCCTGGACCACCTTGGAAGGTCGCGAGGACCATCGAAATTATAAGCCGCCCTTGACGGGCGTTTGGGGGCGCGTAACGCATCCCTTAGTGCCTGTGCGGCAAATTGGGAGTCTTGAGCTGCGTCCAGATCATTAGTGATGATCGCCTTTGGCGATTCGGATGTATCATCCAATAAGGGCAGGGGTGCCGCACTGGTTAGTGCATTTTCCTCACGTCTGGGAAAGGGATTAGGCTGCCGACAACGCCGTTCGGCGCTGTCGGAGCGGCTCACCACTGGGGAGGTATCCCCAACATCCACTTCCGAGTTTTCGGAGTAGTCTACCTCTTCTAGAGGAGACGCCATAGAACCACTGAAGGTGTACATATGGATGGCCAGGGGAACTGGCGTTGGATTTCTCCAACAAAATTTTGTTTATTGCGTAAGCAATAGTCTTGATGGGGGAGGATGTAACGTGGTTACATTCGGGTAACACTGAGTGTTGTTGTACATGAGTACGCCACGGTTGAGGTCAGTATTGGCCGGGTTGAAAGGTTTCGAACCTTTGGTTATTTTAACCAATCAGGTCATGGGCCCTTGGGTGGTTGTGTGTCAGCCATCCACGTGTCAGTACACAGGTGTGTACACTACATTTTAGCTAGGTACGAATTTGGAATATTCTACTTAGTATTACATATAGTTTATATTAGTTTAAATTAATTTAGGCTAATTACATATTATATATTTTTAGTTTACATTTCACTCTAAATAGCAGACGCGCGACCTCGACCGGTCGCCCGTGCAGTGAGTGTCGTAGGTAAGAGGTAGCCCTCCCTTTATCTACACCCCGTAAAGGGAACACAGCCGTTAAGGCTACGTAGTAAACCAACCCGGGAATCTTGGCCCCGAGTACGAGATCTCTCCTACTAAGCCCTTTATAAGGGCGTATCGGCTAAGTAGCGGTAGATACCGCTTTAAGGAAGAGCCTTCCTCTGTGCGCTAGCCGCACCGTTCGTATACGCACCGGATACACTATCCGCAGAGGTCTTCACCTCTACCACCGGTGACTCGCCGGTCTCACCTAATACGGCGTGGTCGGAATCAATTCCAACGTGCGGAAGAGACGAACCACGGGTCTCTTCGCTTGGAAGCGTCTCGCTTTAACCACAGGGGTCTCTACCCCTACCACTGGAGTCGCAACATTCTCGCCTAACATGGCGTGGTCTAAAGCCCCGACCTGCAGAAGAGACAAACCTCGTGTCTCTTCTATAGGAAGCGCCTCGCGCTTAACCTCAGAGGAATCCACCTCTACCACTGGCGACTCACCAGTCTCGCCTACAACGGCGTGCGGATTAACCGCCAAATCCCCCTCGTCAAGGAACACTTCCTTGACCATATTGGGACTGATTATCTCAGACATCCCAATCTCTGGCATCTCTCGCCAGAATCGCTTTTGCGATCGAGCAAAGGTGGGTTCATGACTCGCCAATGCTTAACCCGATCGCGGGTGCGTTGAGCCAATGGACTTAGACTTCCAGTATATCCATGGCTCGTGGCGTTCCAGCCACTTGATGCCCAGAATGAGGTCATACCTCGAGTCCAAATCCAGGACTAGGCAACGATCTAAGCTATCGAAGTCTGCAAACTTCAGCTTAAGGTCAATCGAGACCTTGGGTACAGAAACCTGTACGCCCGTCGATAGACGGAACGTGACAACGTCACGAGAACTGGCCTCTAGAGCCTCGACATACATCCGACTCATCTCTACAGAAGCACGTCTGACATAGTTGTCAGACGCTCCAGAATCTATCAAGACTCTCCAAGGCTTATCAAAGCCTTTCACGTCCGCAAGGACTACCAGCAAACCTGGCTGGTACACCAACTCGGTGCTAGAAAGCACCTTTCCCTTCGGGGCTTTGTGCTGTCGTTCCCTACCCTGGGGTTTTACAGCACTGAGGGATCCCACCGGTAGGGCGCCCCGCACCTACTGGGAGCCGTCGTTTCCCGACGTCTTGGGCAAGGGATTTTTCCCAACCCTTGGCCCCTTATAGCGAGTGTCTCGCTGGGGATTTTTCGGACATCTGTTCCGCAGATGATCCGTGCTTCCTCACAGGAAGCATCTTAGCGGCCCATGCCGCTGCAGAATTGCAAGGAGCTCCGCTTCGAAGCTCTGTGGAAAAGAGTCAGAGTGACTCCTAGCGGGAGGTTTCTCTTCTGCTTCGACCTGGCTAAGGTCCATGGGTTCAGGACCCACCTTAGAGGAACGAAAGTTCCTTTCGGCGTTAAACGCCATCTTAAACGCCTCCTCCAGGGATTAGCTTCGGAATCGGAAGAGCTCCGAACGTGCTGGCCCTTCTTTCAGGCCTCCCTTGAACACGGTAATGGACACATCTTCCGAATACGCTTTCGCGTACATCCCTGTCAACAGGGTCTTATGTTCTTGGACGTATGTCTCCAACTCCCTAGTGCCCTGACGGCACCTCAAAAACGCCAGCTGATTCTGGAAAACCAGATCAGGCGTGGCGTACATGTCCATAAGCTTTTGCTTAAGGACTTCCCAAGTTGGAAATACGTTCGTGACCGAATACGGACATGTAAACGCTCATGTGCGGGCTTTGCCCGTAATATTGGTTAGTGCAAGTCCCACTTGCAAGTGATCCTCGATCACATTCGCTGTGGCGAAGGCCGTTTCGACCTCGCGAAGCCACACATAAAGGTTATCACCTTTTTCACTGGTGAATTCCTTTATCTTAAAGGATAACGGAGGGCGCACCCCCTCCCCCCGTAGACGCGGAGTAACTTCGGCGAAAACTCATCTCATGTGCGATGAGGCCGTTCACCCTCTTACGTACGGTGTCAAGACCCTGCTCCACTAGGAGGCGCATGCCATCCTGACCCAATATGGGTATCAGCCTCTTAAAGGCTTATTGGTGGACATGGGTTAGCTTACCCCAATCCTCCTGGTTCATCCTTTGCAGAAGATGTTGTCGTCTAGCAACACAGGTGTTGGATTGACTACAAGTGATACCAGATGTAGCAGGTGCGTACACGCACGGTGCAGCTAGCGCACAGAGGAAGACCGATACGCCCTTATATAAGGGCTTAGTGAGAGATCGCTCTCTCACTCGGGGCCAAGATTCCCTGAGTTTACATTTAGTAAACACTAACGCCTTGTTACAAGGCTTCTCTTAGTGAGGTAGTAGCTAATGGAGGTTCTCCCTTTTGCTATAACAATTACTGCGCGCGCGAACATTCTGGGTCGTGCGCCTAGCAGTCTTTAGTGTATTTTGTAAACCGATTTATATTTAATATGTAATTAGCCTAAATTAATAAACTAATGTAAACTATATGTAATACTAAGTAGAACTTACTCAATTCGTACCTAGCCTAAATGTAATGTGCACCACCTGTGTACTTACACGTGGCAGGCTGCCAAGCCTTCACCAAGGGCGCCTTCCCTGATTGGTTAAAACAACCAATAAGTCCGAGCCTTTCGGACTGGTCAATACTTGACCTTAACCGTTGTGTACTTGTGTACACCAACGTAACCAAATGTAACTCCGTTACAACGAGGGAGCACTGAAGGCGCTCCTCCTTCAAGAGGGGAACATGAATAAAAGATTGGATCAAATGGAAGAAGGACGATCGGATGGGTCGGGATGGAGTGTGTCTCCGGTTACGGCGAGGGATCGCCGGTTAGAGGTCCGGATAGCCTCTTTCATGAAAGTATCAAGAATTTTGCGCCTTTTGGACAGCAAATTACGTTGAATGACTTATCTGTGGATGAAGTAATAGAGCGGGGATGGTGCTCGTATTGAAATGCAGCGATAAGCCCCTGGAATGCACGCATATATGGCGGAAGAACGATAACCGACTGGAAATTTTGTGAGTCTGGGCCTACAGCCGCGCCCATACAAGATACCGAAGCTTGTGGTACAAACGTTTTCAGCGGTGGGGATTTACCCTGGACTTGGCCTTGGTTTTTGGGATTGGGCACACTTATTCATGGAAGCGCTTCAGATCGCAGAAATTTCGTCTGGTTTCTCCTAGACTGAGAGACTCAAGGTTAACAAGTTAGGTGAATACCTTGATGGAGCTGCTTCAAGGTTATTTCGCTCGAATATGGGAGTCTGGTGGAAAGGTTTCGCTGACGTCGCACTATGTGTTGGGCCAAATGTGGCGCGCATATCGGGTTACGATTTTGCACCTCCAAGCTTCGCAGTTATTTGCAGCCTAAAAGGACGTAAGAAGGTCGTGGAACGAGCATTGCTGTATTTGACGGCACTAGCATGCAAACGTGTATCTAGCGAGAAGATAATAATGATAAATTTCGTGAATAGGCTGTTCCAAGTTTAAAATATGCAATGATGACGCGGTACGATCCGATGAGGACGGATTTATTTTACATGCTCAAAAATTAGTGGCATGGGCTCAAGAAGTGGAAAAAGACCACGTAAAGAGCAGGAGGACACCAAGTCCGGGTGTGAACGCTGTACAAGATCACAAAAGGGTGGTTACATGTCATAATTGTGGTATAAAGGGCCATACCCGAACGGAAAGCCTGAAGAAGTTCGACAAGCGTTAAAAACAAGTTCATCGGAAGATGCAATATGGATCGGAGAAAGAATACGGCCTAGATAATGTAGACGAAAGTAAAGACTGGTCTGGAGCTTTGGGTTCAAGTGAAATTGATAAAAATGACGTGTGGATTCTCGATAGCGGTGCCAGCCGTCATCTTGTTGGTGATGAAAATCTTTTGGAAGATGTGGTTACCTGCACGGGAGGTATGAGGCTAACGTTATCAGATAAAACTTTTTGCAGGTCACCAAGGTCGGAAAAGTTCACTTAAGAAGTTTCGACGATCCTGACACGATTATAGTTATGCAAGAGATATATTTTTCCCCGAAGTTAGCAAGGAATTTGATCTCACTTTGAAAATTTATGCACAAAGGATGCGTCGAGCGATCTTCCCCAGATTATTGGTTGGGTCAACGCGCCGTTCCGCCGGTCCGCCCAAGTTTCTATTGGCTGGGTCCACACACTGCTGCACGCAGTCTGTACCAGGATTTCCTTTGGTTGGGTCTCCACACCTATACGCGATCTGCCCCAAGTTTTCTTCGCATTTGGAGTGACTATTTCCGCTCCATTTGAAGATCGGCCTATTTAAATTATCTTTTCGTTGGTTTTTAGTACAAGTGCCTCAGAGGCAATACCACCCCTATCGGTACCTAACAAGACCCATACTGCGCGACGTTCCACCGAGTGTGTAACGACCCATATCAATGGGTACACAAGGTGAGAGCATTGAAGCTAAATCGTACTCGGGGTCCTGCAGTTCGGATCGGTCGCCCGATCGGCACACAGGAGAAGGTTTGCGGGGTACCCCCCCCCC
>CM047583.1:924043-943909 GCA_026184515.1 Peronosclerospora sorghi | reverse complement strand
GGGGGGGGTACCCCGCGGCCCTCCACTCGAAATCTGGTCCGATTGTCCGCTGCTGGCAGACGACCGGTCATCATCCAGAGACACTTGGTCCGATTCACTTAAGTTCATCTCACCTTGTGTACCCGATGGAATGGTCTAGTTACACACTCGGTGGATCGGGATCGCAGATTGATCTGATTCTGTCTTGAATATCGGATACCGTGCTGGCTAGGTGTACCTAGGGCGGAACTCTTCACCCCAGGTACGTACAGACCAGAAACACTTCCAAAAGATAAATTCCAATAGGTCGATCGTCCAAACGATCTAGACCTGACCAATACGAAATAATAGAGGGTATACCAATCAACCGGTCTAGCCCCTGACCAATATGAGAAGACCAAAACCGGTCTAAACTCCAACCAATGTTACAATGAGCCAATATGTCTACGTGAAGACCCAATATGCCCGTGAAACTCCACAAACGATATCTCCACGTAAAGACCAATCCAGTGAATAGCACGTTCCAAACATACTTGACTTAACTTGAGGAAGTCGACCAATGCGTGCTCCCGTCGAGGGACTTCCGGCTGGCCAAATGCGCGTGTGGCGCGTCCAGACCGGGTATAATGAGCTAGAAGGGATTACTCGACCCTCTGCTCCCAAACACTCCGCGGCGAGCGGAGGCGAGTGATGCACATAGCAAAGGTTTATACGACCTCCTGTGGAGGTGTTAGCCCGAAGGCAAAATTAAAAAGATTCCAAACGACTTCTTCTCTTTTAGGCAAATCCACAACTCAAACCAATACTACCTCCCTACGGTCCCAATATGTACCCACATGAAAATATGTAAAATAACCAATGTCAGGTGACTCACCAAAACTTGCGTTCTTGACACTCCTTGAATCTGATAGGCTAAAAAGCCCCCATTGTTTAGACCAATCCGAAATTCGACCAGCTGCCTGGACCAAAAGTGACCAAATATGTGGTACACTTCACCACATTTATTCTGTTCGCCTTCTTCATCGTCAGGCATGTCGTGCATCGTACCCTCAAAATCGTTCTGCATCTCAAGACCTGTGTCTTCAGCTTTCTTCTCAGATGGTGGCTCAGGCTCCTCCTGTCTTTCTACCTGCAAGCCTTTTGTTGCCATGATTCTGTGGTGGAGTCAAGTTCAAAATAGAACACCGTAGTGTCGAGAACCTGACCACCATCGTGCCCGGCCTTCCAACTTACGGGGGGGTACCCCGCGAACCTTCGTCTTCGATCCGATCGGATCGTCCGCTGCTGGCAGACGACCGATCGATCATCAACACAGGACGCCCGGTCCGATTTATTCTTCATCTCACCTTGTGTACCCGATGGATCAGGCTGGTAACACACTCGGTGAATCGTCGCTGGGAATTGACTTGTGGTCTTAATGTGGTAGACCGTGCTGGGTAGTGTACCCCGGGCGGAACTCTTCAACCTGGGTACGGGCAGACCAGTTATATTTGAATTAGTATGCTCCAAAGGGCAGATCGCTCAAACGATCGTAGAGCCCAACCAATACGAGAACAAAACTCCAATAATCCAATAGTCCAGTAGGGAGATCCAAATGAGAACGTGATATACTCCTCGAACGATATCTCCACGTAATAATCCAAAAGATGTAATAGCACGTTCCAAACGTGCGCAACTTAAACTTGAGAGGTCGACCAAAGTGCACTCCCGTCGAGGGACTTCCGGCGGGCCAAGTGCGTCTGTGACGCGTCCCGGCCGGGTATAATGAGCTGTAGGGTACTATTCGACCCTCCGCTCCCAAAACACTCTGCGGCGTGCAGAGGCGTCTGATGTGCAAAGCAAAACGACCCCCGGTTGAGTTAGAGGTCCAACAATTAAGTCGTAACGCCAAAAACGCTCTTCTTAGACAAAGCCAAAACCAAAAATCTTTTTCCAACGGGCAAAACCAAAAACTAAAACTACCGACCCCCTATAGTCCCCAATATGTACCAAACATATAGTACACGCAATCTCATGTGACTTACCCAAATCCGTGTTCTTGACCCCCCTTGCACATGACCGGCTTAAAAGACTCCTGTATTTCCACCAATCCGATCGCCGATAGGCCGATCGGTATGCTGCTGACCGGTAACGACCAAAATTCTTGGGTCCGGTTCGCCACAGCCGCCCCTGAGTTGTGTCGCAGCCGCGCAACGGTAGCGGTTCAATTTCATGCGTTCCTCATCGCCCCATATTGATTCTCCGACCAGATCGGCCCGATCTGACAGCTTCCTCAGCAATTCAGAGTCCGAAACACCGGGAAAGCATCAGATCGAGGCCGATCAGCTCCGGAAAATGGTCCGTGACTCCAGTCCCAGTTAGATCAGGGATTCTTCACTCGTGCAACTGTGGAAGGAGGTGGATACGTTGATCCCCATGTCCACGAAGTTGCAGGATTCAACCACTGAAAACGCACGTCTCCGGGACCAGATCGTCCAACAAGCAACGCAAAGTAGGTCAATCGGCATGTTTCCATCTTGGGTCTGCTCTGACCTTCCTTTGCATATAGATCAATTGCTCGCCGATATCGCCAAGACGTTCGACGCCTTATTCATGGCTGATAGGCAGTCTCATAATCATTGCGATCAGATCCGACCGATCTTGGACGGGCTGATCGGCGCACGACACGATCTGTCTTGCTTGGAGGCCTATAGGTCCCATCTCCTGGAACAGCTCGCGGTGGTCGACCGGCAGAGGTTGGAGGACCAGTCCGATCGGACCTTACTCCGCACCCAACATGGTGACCTGTAGGGGCAGATCAGCGAGTTACAGGTCCTGGTCCGGGAGCAGATCGGGAGGGTCGAGTCCTTCCAGGCCCGATAGGACGCCTGGACCCAGGAATCAGATCGTCGCTGGGCGGCCGTAAACCGGTGCTATCAACAGCTGACTGATTTGTTGCACCGGCGTCCGGCTGCATGTTCTATCTCCGACCGGTCTGCATCGGCCGTTCCGGCCGATCTGCATCAAGACCGGACCCGACGTCACTCATTGGCCAAAAGTGACCACCCCGAAATTTCGAAAACCTCCAAGTCTAAAAGGAGTAAGGACGCGCCGAAGAGTTCAAGGGAGCGGGGCATAGCGCGCGACTCCGAACTCGAGGAGAAGCGAGCGGTGCCCCAGAAGAAAGCCAAGACGCTGGCGCATCTCCCAAACCCCAGATCGGTCGCAGATGACGAGTCTATCCCCATCAAATCTCATGCGCCCTCACGCCTCCGCGCCGCTCATACCAAATGTATAGAGGTCTCCTCCGGAGAGGACTCGGGGGGGCGGATCGAGCGATTCCGAGTTCCTGATCACTGCGTTATCCAGGTCCCGGTCAGATCGACGCCAAGGTTCCGTTCCTGCGAAGCCCGCGTCGGGGACTAATAAGGCGATCAGCTCCCAGGGTGATGGTGCTGCACCGACGCGCGGGTCGACCGGATCGGTACCTTCGCTCCAGTCCGGCACATCTGGGCTGCACAAGAACGCCCGATTGAAAGGGTTGTTGGCCGGAGGTCGGCCTATCCCATCGCTGACTTCGGATGCCACTTCGCCATGGTCATCGTGGCAGATAGGTAGCTTCCAGTCTGCCCTGACCAAGCAGATATTAGCCCGATCTCTGTTGCGCCCGGACTCCTGGCTTTTTCCTCCTGCTCCCAAGGCTCCTGACGCTTCTGTATGGCGGGCGGACCTGGTCACAGCACCACAAATCGCCTGTCTGTACGCAGATGAGCCATGGAAGGTGTTCGTCCGCCCAAAGCTGGGGTCCATGTTTGCGTCGACTGCGTGGATCGACTCGTTCCTAGGTCGAGTGAAGGCTTTCAACGAAACTTACAGCCAAGCGATCTGGGAGTCTACGCACTATCTAGTGCTTCCTGGTCGAGCGCAACATGATCAAGGCCTGATCTTATTCCAAAGAAACCGAAAGGGGCGCCGGAGTTGGGCAGGCGAGGCCTGGCAGACCCTATGCCAGTTTGTTCTGGGAGAGATGCTGGCCTGCGAATGCGACCTCGACATCTTCTTATATCCTGTGGTTCTCCATATGACCAAGCGTCGGGTTGAGAAATCCGGGGTGATAGCTGACGACGGCGCCTGGTATCCCGGTCTTCATTGCAACGAGCCGGTCACAGACCTCAAGGACGCTTTGGACCAGATCGATCGGAAGGATCCCTGGCGCAATCAGTACCAGAACCAGATCGAAGACCATCCGGCGCTGAATATCGGCCTTCTGTGGGGCTATAGTGATTATTGATGCAGCAGTCAGCTGACCAGATAATTCGCCATTATTATTTTTACATTCCTGATCATCCAATCCCTTAATCAAATTCATCACTTTCTTCAAATTTGCACCAACACGTTATCATATACAGTTTCCATCCACATCGCAAAAATCATCACCGCGTTCGTCATTCCATTACTCCAGTTCATCACAGTTCATCACAAATTCAAAAAATTCCGACCTTACACATATTCACACTGATCGATATACTATACTGATCGGTGCTACTGTGTGTCTTGGTCTTCGTGGGTCTGCATCACTGCGAAGCTATTCCGACTGACTCGTTCTCGCTCGAACTCTCGTAACAGTGCTCCACAATTTAGATCAAGTTCGTCGATCCAAGTTTCTTCGTCATGATCCTTCCAGCGGTCCAGATATTCTCCGTGGGTGCGACCGAAACGGGTCTTCTTGACCGATCGGACATCCAGCACCTTTTCCACCTCGAATTCGTCCTCTTCCAATGGCCTTTCCCAACTGTCCTCCGGCAGCAGAGCCTCATCGAAATCGAATCTTTCCGCTTCGTCCACCAGACAGGGCATTTTAGGCCGATCGGGGAATTCTCTGACCAGCTTCAGCTTGGACACGTGCACGATCGGAAAAACCTTGTAATCCGTGCCGATCGTGATCAGACGGGCAGCATGCTCACCGATCAGCTCTGCTTCACGGAAAGGACCGTGCCACATATGAGCCAACTTCTTCGCATAGCCTTCCTTGACCCGATCGAGGTATAACCATACCCTCGCCCCTGGTTCAATACCATGAGGTCGGACCTGATCGTTATTCCGGTCTGCTCGATCTTGTGTGGCCTGACGCAACTTTTCATTGACGACTTCTTACATGCTGGTAATGATTCTGGACCTGCATACGCCAACGACGGGCATCGCGATCGCGGGTCCGAGTGCAGCCGATCGGTATCGCCGCTTCAAGTGTCGATCGAGGGTCCCATCCATACGCCAGATGAAAAGGCGTTTCTCCTCGGACCCGATCGGTTGAAGAGTTGAGTGCGAATACCAGTCTCTCTGCATACTCGTCCCAGTCACGCTGGTCCGGATCGGCCACATACATATTGATCGCCCTTGTGATTATCTGCACCATGCGTTCAGCCGATCCGTTCGCTTGCGGGCGATATGCCATCGTCGCGCTCTGCTTCTGGCCTAGCATGTTATTGAACGATCGGAACACCTCGGCCATAAAACCGGGTTTCCGATCGTGTCTGATAACTTCGCTGGCGCCGAACCTTCTGAATACGCATTCCTCGTAGCTCTGGGCGATCTGCTCCGCAGATCGGGATGCACTATCCTTTGCGATCACCAGACCAGTGAACAGGTCGATCCAGATCAGCAGCTCAGTGTTGCCGCGCGTCGATCTGGACAGCGACGGTATGTAATCCATTGCTATCACCTGGAAAGGGTAAGTAGCCTCGATATTTCCGGGCGATCGGCCCTTGATTATCAGTCTGCCCTTTCCGGTCTCGCAATCTGTGCAACGGCCCACATATCTCTGCACGCTCCGAAAAGTCCTCTCCAGTGAAAGTGGGCCCTGATCTTGTGATATGTCCTGCCTACGCCCTGATGTCCCCTTCTATACTCACATGGTAGTGATGAAGGACATCCGGCTGTAGCAACTTAGGGATCAACAGTTTCGCCAGTCGATCTCGATCGGCACTGTCTTGGTCAACGTCCCGGCAGTAATATAGAAGTCCATTGTCGTCCACATCGTAACTGTCCGCGATCTTGGTACATTCTTTCGCTTGATCATTCGTTAACTTGGACAGTTCACCGCGCAGATATGCTTTCAGGCTTAAAATCCAATCTTCTTCGTCCTGCTCCTTGAGGATCCGTTCCGCCCTTAGCTGTTTCACAACGCGCTCACTCAGCCTTTCCTTCGGAAACGATCGGCGAGACTTCGGAGTTCGCGATCTAGTCGCCGCCAACACATGCACCTGATCGGGGCTGTCCTTGGGTTTGATCAACTCCGGGAGCCTGTTTATATCCATAAGTTCATGTAGAACGGCCTCCTCGGTGATCGTCACCCCGATCTGGTCCCGCATGGCTTGGGTCGCGAGGTAGTAGGCGCTTCTGTTCCAATACCGTTTCACGTGCAATAGCTCGTGGTTGGGATGGTCTTTCAACGCCTTCATCACCCTATCGTTTAACAACTTAAGCCGTGGTGCCTTACAGTCGATCTCCCCGGTGATCTGCCTTATCACCAGTTTGGAGTCACCACATATGATGATCCGACCTGTCTTCTGTGATGACAGCAGATCGAGGCATAGAAGGAGCCCCCGATATTCCGCCTCGTTGACCGTTTTGTCAGGCGTGATATCGGCGGCGGCTGCTACTATAGACCATTGTGGTAACTTCTACAGTATGGCACTATAGGAGCCGAACTTCTTTTTCACACTAGCAGATCCGTCAAAACTCAAGACCAGGAGTTCCTCATCCTGATCGACGATCGGCGGCGGCCGTGAGATTGATTGTCGGGGTTGCTTCCTTGGGTAAATCTCCATCAGAGCTTCATCCACTTCAGACCGAGGGGTGATACTGGCAGAAAATGTGCCCAATATCTCTTCCTCTCCCTTGGTGCACTTGACGACCTCGAGGGACCGCTGTGACAGGATCGCTGACCATCGGCCGAGCCCGACCGTCCATCCCATTGGCTGATAACAGCTAGGCCAATGTCGACTTTCTTAAAAGGACCTTTACAGGTCGTCCGACCAGCAGGTTATAGCACACATCCAAAATCCGTAGTAAATCCAGAACTTCCTTTTCGACGATTTCATAGTTGACTTCGTTCGGCTTCAACGTCCGTCTCGTAAAAGTCACTGGGTGCTACACTCCATCATGTTCTTGCACTAGAGTGGCCGAAATGGCCCACTTACTAGCATACACAATGACGATCGGCATTTTTTCCGGATCGAAGTGCCTGAGAATCGGTGCCGTCACCATCTTGGCCTTCAGCATACCGAAAGCAACCTGTGCACGCTTCATGTGGTCATATGTCTCCACCGGCGGAAAATCTGCAGGCGGATCGAAGTCACAGACTTCTCGTAAATTTGCCCGATCTCCTTCGCGCAACATATGGTAGTCGACTTCCCGGAGCTCGTACAGCACGGCCGCGTAGACCGCGAAGTCTTCAATGAAGCGGCTGTAGTAATTTAGGCTCCCTAGGAAGGACTGAATTGCCTTCAGAGATCTCGGAAACGGGAGGTTGCTCAGTGACTCCAGGTCCTTAGGATTAGCCTCCAGATCACTGATTGACACCATACGACCCAAATAGGAGACCTTGGACATACCCCAAAAACTCTTCACAGCACTGATCGACAGGTTCCAGCGATTGCATGTCTCCAACAACCGTTAGACCTCGCACAGATCTCTCCATGACGAGGCAGGGATCAGTATGTCGTCGATGTATGATCGCTTCCCCATAACGGACGGTCTCCTTTCCCGAACGGGTTTACCCTCTGTAAATAAATCATAGTTTTCGGTGGGGTCCCGATCGGTACTGATCTTGAAGTGTCCATACAGTGTGTTTTCGATCAGCCTCTGGTAGATTTGGGGAGTTCTTCAAACCGAACGGCATACGGTTCCACTCGAACAGACCGAACGGCGTAACAAATGCGGAAATCTCGCGAGCCCGATCGGTCATCGAAGCCACCCAAAATCCACTTGCCATATCTAGCGAGCAATAACATAGGGTCTTGTCAAGATCTTCCAGCAGATCGCTGATCAGTTGCATCGGGTACACGATAAGCTTGGTCAACCGGTTTACCAACCGATAGTCGATGCACAGCCTGATGTCGACG
Source organism: Peronosclerospora sorghi (assembly GCA_026184515.1). Classification (NCBI taxonomy): domain Eukaryota; phylum Oomycota; class Peronosporomycetes; order Peronosporales; family Peronosporaceae; genus Peronosclerospora; species Peronosclerospora sorghi. The sequence goes on along the minus strand of CM047583.1, from coordinate 935,828 downwards.
GCGTTCTTCTTGATCACAATCACAATAGGCGAGGCCCAATGCAAGGTCGACGGTTTGATAATCTTGGTAGCCAACAGTCCTTTAATCAGATCAGGCAATTTCTCACGGTACTGTGGCGCCACACGTCGGCATCACTGGGCGATCGGCTTGGCATCACCAACATCGATGTCACAGATTGCTCCGCGAGCAGCAGGGGGTAAGGCATTGCCTTTCCCGATCAGCAGATGCTTCTTCTTCCAGATGATCTTCTTAAGCTAAACGATCTGGTCGGGACTGTTGAAATCCCGATCACCCACTTGTAGATCGTCCAAGGTGACTTCGGGCGGATCGGCGGACACTTCAGGAAGGACTGCCGTCTGGCTCTCCAACTCCTGAATGTACTGATCCCCGCCCTCATGTATACAAACTTGATCGTCTTCTGGGGCAATATCATCCAAACCGTCCTGGTTGGTTGCACACTGCTGTTACCGATCGGCGGGCAGCTCCTCGACGACGTTGATCTGCGTAGGCGCGCCATCGTGGTTCGCCCCAGCAATCTCATGTTCCCCTTTTTCTGTTTCTGTTTCAGGCTCCTCTGTCGTCTGTTCTTGTGAAACCACCATGTTGACGAACCTTAGCTCATCTGCTTGATGGTCCACCGTGTCCGGCGACTGCGTTGCCTTTCTTCGAACCAACATCTTCTTCGGGGTTACATAGCTGGGTCGTTCCACCATAGGTGGGGTGTCTTCTTCACCGGTCCATCATCGCTGACCAGATCGGTGGTCGCTTGGTATGCCAAGTTCTGCCACTCGCCATACCGGCTCGATCCGATCGAGACTAACCCCGCCTTTCTTGGCACCTCCCCTTCCGCTAGCCACATGCCAACAATAGTATTGTTGTCGGGCGTAAGCGGCTTGTCACCGATATTAGTGAGTCGAACGTAATCAAACCGACCGGCGCTCTTCCCAAAGGTCGGCACCCACCGGTCGCCCCTGGTCACCCATAACTTCCTTGATCGAAAACCTTTTTCGACCGGGGTATCAGCGGATTGGACGACCGGAATGTTGACATCTTGATTCCACCTGACCAGATCGGTGTGCGATCCGTATAGGGGCCGCCGACCAGATAACTGGATCTGGACCTCATCCGGGAGTGTAAGCACTCCATGAGACAGATCTAGACGTATACCCGCTGGCACCATAAAATACATGCCTAATAGGGCATCCTGATCGGCCAGCTTGCCAACCCAAGCGCTGAAGAAGTAAACCAACGAACCCGATAGGGTGATCTTCACGCGCGTACTTCCTTCGGTAATGTAAGAATTTTCCCCAACAATTCCAACGCATTATTGTATCTGGGTATCGTCTATACGACATCCGACCTTACGAGGAAAGGCGGAGTCGATAATCGAGACTTCGGCCCCAGAGTCGAATAACATCGTCGCTTTCTGGTTGTTGATCTTACCACAGGCTTTCGCCTGCTTTCCATTTGTCGGGAGCATGATACTTCCAGTATCCTCGAGACTCCCCAGGCAGCAGATCCAGCTGCATGACCACCTTCGATCGGGAATATTCATCGGTCGTGAGATTGTAGACCGGATGATCCCGATCGACGCAATTGAGAATAGAACATGTATTGTCGGTTTTATTCTCCTTGCCTACATATGCATAGATGCCAAACGTAGACCGCTCGGCTCGATCCGGATTCCAACCTGGCGAGCGTTCTAGTTTAACATCCTTTCCACGTCCGGTGGAAGAATCTCCGCGTGCTTAACCGGCACATACCACTTGCGCATCAGATTGAAAAACTCTTCAATCTTGCACTGGCCGACCTCGTAGATCTCTCCACATGACTTGCACAAGAAGAGGCAGTGATCGGTGGGGTGGAAGCGTCTTTCTCACTTCTTTCATGTTAATTTCTTCCAGCAGTCCCCACCATCATGCTTGCTTGACCCGCAGTGAGAACACTTCTTGCGAGGTCGGTCCGGATCGGACTTGTTTCCACTCATGCCCTTCCGATCTGCCTGGTTAGGCGTCGATCTGGTTCTTGGGGCAGGTTCCGTGATGAAAACGTGGCGACACTGGTCCTCATCCGACTCCCGACTGGACAGGCCGCTACTTTCCTCTTCTGACCCAGAGCTGTCTTCAGTTACAATCGCCTTGACAGTACGGACCGATCTGGTTAAGGGCCTCTTCACAGGGTCGGTCTGGGTCTTCGATCTGTGGCGACCCGATCCAACGGCAACCTTCGCCCTCATACTACGCGAGTGTTGCAGCGTCCGCAACGTCCGCTCCACTTCCGTCACATCCTTTAGGCGCAGCAGAGTGAGCTGATCTGCCATCTCTTGGTCATCCAGGGTACTAATATAGTGACCCACGTGCTCCATAGCGGCACGGGTCGGCGGGTTGCCTTCCTTGATTACTATTCCGGCGCGAATTGCGGCCACGTTCAGGCGGTGCAAATACTCGATCGGAGTCTCGTCGCCCCGCTTCTGCATATGGTGATACATGCGGGCGGTAGAAAATCCGGAGTTGCAGTACTGCCCCTCAAATTCTGAACATAGCAGATCACATTGAGATCGGACATCCCGACCCAACTGTTGGATCAAGTTCGCAGCCGGTCCTTTCAGCAGATCCCTGAAGATCATACACCGTTCATTTTTTGGTGTCTGATCCCGTAAGAAAGCAGACTTGACCCGACCAAACCACGACCTGGCTTGCTCTTTGTCGGCGTCCTTGCCAGTAAAGTCCTTGAGGTCTGTAGTCGCGGCCATACGAATACGTGGGATCGCGGCATATCCGAGATACAATGCTGTAGTAGAGGATAGGTTAGCCTTACGCGTTCTGCCCGCCCCTGCACCGTCTGACCCAAAGTGGTCACCCGGATCGCCGACCGTCTCCATGTCGTAATCGCTATTCTTTCTCGATCGGCGCGGTCGGGCTGGCTGCGGCTTGCGTCTTCCTTTTCCAACTGGTTTACCACCTCGGATAGCATTATCCGCTGATGCCACTGACTCCATATCCACATCCCGGCAAATATTGACATTTTGCCGGGCAGATCGGTCCTGGGCATGTAGGCGCGAAGGCGATCGGCATCGATCTCCCAAGAAACGCTCCATCATCGCTTCAAACATGGCTTGGACGTCGGCTTGGGTCATGGGCAACGTGTTGGTGTCCTCCTTTGGAGGTACTGAAGCCTGTGGGGCTCCTGGGGCCCCGACTGGCATGCATCCCCTTGATGCCGCACGTCCTTTTTATGCTCCCATTGGGTCTGGTCCGGCCCCATGGTCATCCGCTCGACACCGACCTCCAATTCCGATGAGTTATTAGAGGCAGGTGGAGACTGATACAACCACTTATCGTCGGAGCACACATCGTCGTATACTGCCGTGGTCTCAGCGACCTTCAATGCCGCGGTGGGAGTTGGGCGGCGGACCGCCCCCACCAACGGCACCAAATGGTCATGGAAGGTCGACATCGACATCTCCAGCCTCAAAGTATCCAGATCGAAGAGTTTCTGCACGTTGGCGAGGTTTCGCACTTTCATGACGACCTAGGCCAACATCGCCAGCAGGTTCTTTACCAATAGAAACGGACGATCGCTTTGGATCGGCTCGGTGGTGGGTCCGAGAAGGCGATCGGGCATCTGGGGGTCTATAATCCGCATGACCTGGTCTTCGCGAATAAATCGCTTCAACTTGTGGATGTAGTACATCCTGGTCAGGTCTTCTTCTTTGATGACCCCATCCCCGACCTGCGACTTCTCTTCCAAGTCGTCTTCCTCTAACGGCATTCTGAGCCTCTGCTTGGGAACCTTGGGAGGGTGTGCTGGATCGTTCCGATCAGCCTCCAAGTCTTTTTCGCTTTTTATTTTCTTTTCGTCAAAATATTCATTCAAATGCATAGGATCAGTACAAAAGTCCTGATCCTCTCCGGAACTATAGCAAGATCTGCTATAGTCCCGATCGGCTCCGGTGGGAGCCTTATGGGGAGGAAGAAATTATTAATCCCGATCTGGTCCTCCACCCGGCCAGATCGGACATCGCCATCTTTATCGACAACGAGAACATAAGGCGATAGCTGTTCCTTATGTCCTCTCCAGAACGATTCCACATTCAATTCATTGTAATCAATTCTTTGCTGAATATCACTGCGGTGATATCCACGATCACCACGTGATCCGGACATGCGCACCATTCTGGTGGAGTCAAGTTATAAATCGAACACCGTAGTGTCGAAAACCTCACCACCATCGTGCCCGGCCTTCCAACTTACGGGGGGGACCCCGCGAACCTTCGTCTTCGATTCGATCGGATCTTCCGCTGCTGGAAGACGACCAATCATCAACACAGGACGCCCGGTCCGATTTATTCTTCATCTCACCTCGTGTACCCGATGGATTGGGCTGGTAACACACTTGGTGGATCGGTGCTGGGAATTGACTTGTGGTATAAATGTGGTAGACCATGCTGGGTAGTTTACCCCGGGCGGAACTCTTCACCCTGGGTACGAGCAGACCAGTTATATTTGAATTAGTATGCTCCAAAGGGCAGATCGCTCAAACGATCGTAGAGCCCAACCAATACGAGAACAAAACTCCAATAATCCAATAGTCCAGTAGGGAGATCCAAATGAGAACGTGATATACTCCTCGAACGATATCTCCACGTAATAATCCAAAAGATGTAATAGCACGTTCCAAACGTGCGCAACTTAAACTTGAGAGGTCGACCAAAGTGCACTCCCGTCGAGGGACTTCCGGCGGGCCAAGTGCGTCTGTGACGCGTCCCGGCCGGGTATAATGAGCTGTAGGGTACTATTCGACCCTCCGCTCCCAAAACACTCTGCGGCGTGCAGAGGCGTCTGATGTGCAAAGCAAAACGACCCCCGGTTGAGTTAGAGGTCCAACAATTAAGTCGTAACGCCAAAAACGCTCTTCTTAGACGAAGCCAAACCCAAAAATCTTTTCCAACGGGCAAAACCAAAAACTAAAACTACCGACCCCCTATAGTCCCCAATATGTACCAAACATGAAAATATGTAGTACACGCAATCTCATGTGACTTACCCAAATCCGTGTTCTTGACACCCCTTGCACATGACCGGCTTAAAAGCCTCCTGGATTTCCACCAATCCGATCGCCAATAGGCCGATCGGTATGCTAGTGACCAGAATTCGTAGGTCCGCTTCACCACAATTCTCTAACGCGAATTCCACGCTAAGACGGGATTTCGAGCTGTGAGGGGCACTAGAGGCAGCACTTCGGCCAGCCGCGTACATTGTGTACTTTGGGTTGTTGTTCAATTCACGCAGAGCCGCTAATGCATGCAGATGCTCGGTAAACTGGACGACACCGAAGCCCCGTGACCGCGGCTTCTCGTCAGCTTTCGCGGATTCCATGTCACGCAGCACTTTTGCCATCTGGACTTTGATCGGAGGGTTTGGAGCCTTGCTGAATAGCTCTGGTTTCTTTTTCGAGAGGTCAACAGTCCCAGCACGCCTACCAGTGCTCGCGGCCTCATGAAACAGCTTTTTTCAGTCGCAATCATCCAGAGACGTGGAGAGATTACGCACAGAGAGACGTACGGGAGATACAAAGAACATTGGATTCTGCAGCTTGAGTCTCTTTTTTCACGAATCGCGCGTCGGCGCTTGTCAATGTCCATCTGTGGTAACTCCAGCTCCGCATCCGCAAGTTTGTTTACATTAAGTGTACCTTCGTATGCCAGGTCCACGTTTCGCTTATCTTGGCGACGATGCTCACGAGTATTAACATCGAATAGATGTTCTGCATCAGTCTTCGACCCAGCACGTGACACGATCAGCTGTCGTCCATGAAGCGTCAAGGCATCGTCGCCACCATCAGCGAGCGCAGACAATGTACCCTTTTTCCAGTCACTCTTGTGTGTTCTGTTTTTTTGTCAACTTGGGGTAATTCACCGCGTTTCAAGACTTTGTGCAGCCAAATCAGCAGATTTTCAAGCGAACAAACCCCAACGCCTTTGGACAGACCTGATCCCTTCTCGTAAACAATGCGAGCATACTCAACGGCACCAAAGGCTAGGAAGAAGTCGCGCAGTTCGTCTTCCGTCGTCTGAAAAGAAAGGTTACGAATACATTGCGTGCGCCCACGTTGTGCTTCCGTAGCCTCCTTAGAGCCTGGCTCTTCATGGTCTTCTTCTTCATTGACCGAGTCATCCAATTGACAGTCTGCCTCATCGTCAGTTGCCATTACTAGCTGATCATCATCCAGAGCACCGCTATTCGCGTCCTCGTTATCAACATCGGTTTGTCGCGCTTGCTCCTTTTGCTGCTCGAGGAACTTTGTCTTCGACAAGGCAAAATCCACAACCATCTCACGGCCTTTCAACTTTGTTCCATTTAACTTTTCCACAGCAGCTTGCGCGTCAGCTATATCACGAAACGAAACAAATCGGAACCCACGACTGCGTCCAAGAGATGGTTCACACTTAGCACCTTCTTTTGGCTTTTCGTTCGTTTCAGTGTTTTCTTTCCCTGGCATTTCCCTGGCATACGCACAATGTGAACCTCAAACAGCGGACCATACACCTCAAACCGTTCCTCGCGATCCTTTTCCGTGGCCTCGAAAGACAAATTCCGCACAATAAGGCGTAATCCTTCCACTTTAGCACGATGCTTTGAATGAAAAATGTGGTGGTCAAGTTTCGCTACAGCCCGTGCCGCTTCCTTTGAGGTTTGAAATTGCACTAATGCATACGACTTGCCAGTGCAAGCTTCCTTGTTCAAATTGACCTTTTCAACAGCCCCGATTTTCTTTGCCTTCTTAAGCACATGTTTCTAGGTCACATCATCGCCCAGACCAAAGATCAACACAGCTTTCTGCTGGGCACTTGCTCGTTCCGTCGTTCCACATCACGTAAGAAGTTACGGTGCTGTCGACGGCGAGCATTGCGCTCACTCTGCCCGTGCGTCGTCGTCTGTGTATTAGCGGAAGCTGTAGCTGTCGAAGTAGATATTTTCCCTCAACTTTAACCTCGTGCTTCACCTTAACAGGTTTAGTCTTCTCATGGGATTCATCCTCATCAGACGTCTCGCCCGCCTCTTCTACTAGCACCATCACACACGACTCGGCTGCCATCAAGTCTCGTCTTAGAGACTCCACCGACTCGGTCAACGCCGCCTCGGCGCGTGTCAAGCGATCAATCGTCGCTTCCGCGGCACGCGCATCCTTGGACATTTTATCCTGTCCATACTCTACCTGCGTCATCAGCGTTGCCACGTGCTGCAGGAGCTCTTCCCGCTGCATCCTCAACGCTTTATTCCCCGTCTCGTTTTCATGCAGCACCGTTCGGATCTTGTCCCGCTCGTCCTTGAGCTTCTCCACGCGCTTTTCCGCTTCTACCACCTTGTCACTCTCCCTTTGCAGCCATTGCAATGCCTTCTGCGCCATGTGTTTCAACGCTTGCAACTTGTGCTCCAGCTCCTTGTTTTGCGTCTCGAGCTTGGCCGCAACTTTTTCGCGCGCTGCGTCCTCGGCTTGCAAACGCTGCTCTAGCGCCAACAAGTCGGCGGCGACTCGATTCTTCTCGCTCGTGCTTTCAATGAGCTGGGCCTCGAGCGTTTCCGCGCGTCTACGCACCACATTCACTTCCTCCCGTAGCTCGGCCGTCGTATCTTTTTGCAACATTCGCGCAAGCTTGACATTTTCGTCCTCGAGATTGCGCCCTTTGCGTTCTAGTGACTGCTTCACCTCCAGCAGTGTCGCTTTTTTTCACTCGACAAAGGGGCAAGTTCACTGCTAGCGGTCTCCATGCGCTCCGTGAAGAGCGCGACTTGATGCGAACTGGACGTGTTCGCTGCTTCGAGGTGCGCCTTTTGCTCTTCGAGCCGTTCCATCGTCTTTTCGAGACTCTGATTCTCCTCCTCCATGCTCGACCTTGCCGCCTCGAGCATATACAGTCTCTCCCTCAACGGATGAATATCCTCTTCCGAGCGGTACACTGTCTCCTCGAACCTCGAGCCTCGCACCAAGCTCGTGCTTCTCCGCCTCGAGCTCGTCGATTTTGTCGGCCAGCTCGTTCAACTGATCGTTTAATTCTTCGTTCGCTAGCTCCTGGGAATTTGCCATGGCCGCTTGCTGGACCTCCGACTTTTCAATCTTGTCCTTGAGCAGCGCAATCTCGTTGAATAACCGACGGCGTTCGTCCTTGAGCATATTCGTCGTGGTTTTGAACGCTTCAAACTCAATGACTTTCTCCTCGAGATTTCCGCGGCTTCGCTCGAGTTTTGACTTGGTCTTGGCGAGCTTATCAGCTAGGCGGTCGCGCTCTTGGTCGACGGACTTCAAGTGCTCTTCGATGGTCGCAATCAGCGCAATCTTTTGCTCGAGCTGCTGTTTCAACTCGGCAATCTTGCTCTTCCGCTATCGACAGTCGCTCTTTGAGGTCGGATGTTGCTTCGAGGCGCTCTTTCAATGTCGACTCGAGCCCTTGCTTTGCTTCGTACGCCACTTGGAGCTTCTTCTCCATATCAATCATCTCGATCAATGCGGCTTCGTATTCGCATTGCTCAGCGTCGAGCGAGGCATTACTCACGGCACACGTTGAGCTCTTTGACTTGGAGACATCCACCAACTTTTTTCTCCAGCGCGGTCAATTGCTGCTTTTGGTCGAGAAAATTCACCTTGGCTTGGACTAAGGACGACCGCAATTCTTCTACTTCGCAGTCTTTCTTTTGCCACTCGTCCGTCTCCACTTTTCGGTTCGCCACGGCATGCAGGTCCGTCAGACGCGTTTCCAGCACGTCTTTTTCCGTCCTCGTAACCTCTAAAACGTGCGTGAGCCTGTGATTCTCCACGTTGGAGGTCATTAGAGCATTCTGAAGGCTACAAATGACGCAGCGGAACTCTTCTCCTTGCATTGCCAACGCCTCGAGCCGACGCTGGAGATACGAGTCGCTTGCAACGCCTTCCATGGCAACATCAAGCGGCGCCAGCTTACTCTTTTCTCGACGCGTCAGTAGTTGTGCTTCATAATCTTGCTTGATTTTCGCAGCGCTGTCGACGGTCTGGGCCACTTGCAACACCAGCCGCAAGTTTTTGGCTTTACAAGCCACCATTTCCGCTTCCGCTGCGTGTATTCGCGCTTTCAATGTCACGATTTCACGCTCTAGCTCACAACCACCGTCACTTCCATTCAGTTCGCTATTCGATACAACGGAGCCAGCATCGTCGCCCGACGACGCACACTGTTCCGTGTCCGAGCCCATATCGAGCCCCCCCTCGCCCACTGTATTTCTCCACATGAGCCTTAAGTGCAAGCTCACACTCTTCCAGTTTTGCACACAGGAGTCGATTCTCCACTTCGTAGCGGAGAGCTCGTTCCTCGAGCCTTTCCTCTTGTTCTTGTCGCTTGGATGGGTGCACTCCACTTGACACGTGCTCGATAAAGTTTCTCAGATACGTTTCCACTTCTGCCAATCGGAAAGTATTCACCTCGTTCGTACAATCGGCGGCTTTTACTCGTTGCAAATCTGCAACGAATGTCTCGATCGTGGCAATGACTGCACCGAACTTCTAGTTTCTTAAATCCTGCTGCGTCGTCGTCTCGAGCGCTATTCCTAGCTGCTTGGTGTCTGCAAGTGATAGAGACGTTGGAGTTTCAATTTCCACAGCATTTTCAGTAGTATTTTTGTCGATCGTATTGTCCTCAAGAGTCTTGGCAGCAGCTAATTGGGCTGCGAGCACTTGAATCTCGTGCGTCTTGATCTCGAGAAGCGACTCGATCCTTTGATTTTGCTCCTGAAGCGGGGCGACTTGCATGACTGCGGTCAGTCGATGGTTCTCTCCCTGCCACACGAGCACGCGTGTCTCTTCCTGTCCAAGTCGATCCAGCGTCTGCTGTAGATTCTGTATCAAGGCTTGGATCGTCGTGGCATCTTGTAATGCGCTCTCTTTCTCGTCGACACGCCGCCCGGGTCCCTGGGGAGGGTGTAGTATTTGCGCTTCCCTTTTTCCTTTAATAACACGCAATCTTCTTCACGGGTCCGATTCCACTAAATACGTGCTCCAGCTCCTCTTGGGTTACGCCCAACGGCAGATTGGCGCACAAACACGCTTGACATGATTCACTTTTGCTCCTAGCGTGTCATTGCACTGTTTCCACTTCGTGCCATACTCGATCCGTCGGCTCCACGTACACATTGGAGCCAAGAATGTCTTCCAAATACTCCAACAAAAGCCCATCTTCATTCGTGCCTTCCACTCCCTTGCTTTTCATCCTAGCAATCTGCTCTACTTCCCCTGCAAAGTAAGAAAACGAGTGTTGGCCAGATTCATGCCCTTATCCTGTAGCAACTGCGTCACGCGTGTAAAATGACTGGGCTTGTCATCGATAAAAAATACTTGCTCACGTTGCTTTTCGTTGCTGTCCGCGTAACACCAGACTTCGGAAGTGGGCACAACCACGTAGTTGCCTTCATTCATTGTCTATTTATTATCTCAGAAGCAGCTTCACCCTCTTCCGTGTCAATCATCTCATGAAAGAAAACGAAAAGTGTAGCCATGTCGAGATCAGAAAAGTCCACAGAGCGATGTACGAGTTTCGATGCTTTCTTCAAGCGCAGATTGGACGCGCGTTTGCCGAACACGAAGAGAAGCGCGTCGATACCGTTTGACTTTCCACTGCCGTTGGGCCCCACGACAGCGCTGCTGTACTTATGAAATGATCCAATCTCGACCTTTCCAGCGTATGAGTTGAAATTCTCCAACTGCATTTTGGTAATCATTAGTCGCTTTGTCGGCGCCGTCTTGGCGAGCGTTAGAGTGGCGGACGTCATGGACGCTGCGGGAGAAGCTGGCGTTGGCTGTGACGGCACAACATTCAAGTTGTCTATATCCATATCTGTAGCATGTTGTACCTCTTCCTCCGTCGCTGTCTTCGTCTCTTTGGCGTCCGCGTCGTCAAGTGCCATGTTTCTTTTCGGTTGCGCGAACATCGACTGTGCTCGCTAACTAAACATTTTCTTGGAGCACGCGCGCGGTTTCCTCCTCGTCAAAAGGTCCCTCTCTCTTACGCAAGCGCCTCGACCTTTGACGCTCTCTCGTCTGCCTCGTCCTTTTCTTTCCACAGCACACGAATTCTCTGCTCCAGCTGCGCCTGCTTCATCGATAAGGCCTGACCTAACTCTAGCAATGTACTTAACTTCTCTTCCTTCTTTCTCAACTCCACTTGCAGTATCTGGACTTCGGTACTTTGGCTACGACTTGACTCTCGATGCAACTGCGTCAATTTAGCCACTTCACGCTGCAATCTTTTCCAAATTGATCGATTAGATACTGCGCACGTTCCACAGCAACTACTTCACGACGACATTTTTTGTCCAATTCGTCATGCAGCTCTCGCACAATCGTCGACGATGCCAAGAGCTGCGACTCTCGCACTCGCAGCTCCTTTTCTAGCGCTAGCACACGTTTGTTATCGTCCTCACTCGATCAAACTCTTTCATTGCATTTTCATCCCTTTCCATGCTTTCCACCACTGGATTCGTCTCGACTTGTCCTTCCGACTCTTCTCCTCTTGCTCCTGCGCTCATTTTATTGCCCCATGGCTTATTTATTTATTTTTTTCCCGTAACATCTCGTGACTCTCCATACCAGTTTTGCATCTGCTGGACCTTTTCGGGTTTCTCTTCGTACGGTCGCGCTCGATATACATGTTTTCTTCGTTTTATTTTACAATAGCCGTACAGATTTCACACCTTTAGTACCCTGACAGGTTCCTCTTCGTACGATCTTTGTTTTGTTATGCGGTTATCCATGTTGTTTT